>JAQIXA010000044.1:0-79895 GCA_034699045.1 Nanhermannia cf. coronata Gr-Ori-00579 | reverse complement strand
ATATCTTTCAATGAAATGTTTAGATTAGTTTAGGTTAGGTTAGAGGGTAGGTTAAAGGTTAGGTTGAATCAATTCCCTTCATAAATTATTTTTTAATTTTTAAAGCGAGGGAGGGGATTTTTCAAAATTTTTAATTTTTCTTTATTTGGTATAAATCTCTCATTTTTGTCCAAAATTGACACTTATGTCCTATTAGAATTTAAAGCTTCGAAGACATAGGTCTTTATTGTGCTTAACAATCGGTATGTAATATTATAATTATACATAAAAAGGATCGTTCGATCAGTTGTCGCATTACCCTATATTACAAGTTTAGTATGAGGATTAGGTATGCATGTACATTTAAGTATTAGGTTATTCATTAATAAATAGAAAAATAGCAATAAATTGGCCGTAAATTAGCTCTAAATATAGCTAATATTAAACTGAAAAGCTATATTGCATTTAGGATTAGTTTGAGCATATAGCTAGGTAATATAATAGTAGTGTACCATGTTCATGTTGTGATGTAATGTAAGATAGTTGTATGTAAATACTATAGGTTTTATTAGGATTCAAATGACTTTTCAATTTATAAAGAAAATATTTGTCGATTTTACTCAAATCGACGTTATAAAGAGGTTATACAGTAGATACTTACGCTTAGAATTAATAATTAAACTGTCTTAACCAATATTTATTCGATATAATCGATTAATATCCGTACATATAATCTACTATTACAATAATATCTACAAAAAACTTTACCATTTGTATGCAATATTACAATAACTAAATTATAAAATCAAAATTGAAGCTATGAATATGGTATATGTATAGGAAAAATATGTCAGTAAAATGCCTTGTATTTTAGGTACTTTACTTATATGATTATGCTATGATTGTAATTTTAGTAGGGTACTTACCTACTTTTAATGTTTTTAAATTTTTAATTAAAAAATTAATTTATTTCCAAATATATTATTATTATTTAGTTAAATACACTATTTTATACTTTAAATTTTTAAATCTTACTTATCCTATACCTAAATAGTATAAATAAAATAATAATTTTATACAAATAAGCAGTACAAATTATACAAAATAAAAAATAGATACTTATATAATAATAGAAGTTTGAGTGAAGCAATAATTTAGTTTTTCTCACAAATACTTACTTATAAAAAATGATTTATTGAGCCTAATCAAATAAATTAACTTATTCTTAAAAATCCTAAAAAATTTATTAATAAAATGATGTCTTAATTAATTCTCTATTCAAATTTTGATTTCAGATAATAAAATAAATTAACTTAAAATACTTGTACCTATGTATGTATATTAGTAGTTAAGTAGTTTAAAAATATATAAAGTCTAAATTTGATAGTCGTTGTTGTCGCTTTCGTCACATTTTTTTTTGTTGAAAATTGAAATAAATTAAAATAATGTAGGGTATAGTTGTATTTTTTTTTAATATCCATTTACAATTAAATTGATTGAATTTGATTGAATTTCTAGTCTAAACTAAATCTGCTTAAATTTTTGAGTTTTATCAGTAATTTCCATATGTTGGGTATGAAGGAGGAACTCCACCACCACCTTGTTGAGGATAACCACTGGCTGGATAAGCGTCTGGAAAAATTAAAAAAATTAAGTTTAATTTAAATACATATAATTAGGAATTTTAGGAAATAGCTATCAAAGAATTTCAATTCATAACATCAATATATCGAAGAAATATGATTAGATATTTTCTATAAGATCGTTCAAAAATTTTGATTTCGACTAAATTTTAAGTTTTTGATCGAATTTTTTTTACTAGAGCTAATAGGAATATTTCGAAATTTTTAGAATTTGGATTTCTTTGGCATTTGTCTGTATTTTGGTTTCAAAAACTAATTTTAATCGATTTAGCTCGAATTATTTTTTTGATTTGAGCTAATTTTTTATCGATTTAGCCCGAAAAATTTCCATTTTGAGCTAAATTTCATCTGTTTAGGCCCGAAAACTTTCTATTTTGAGCTAATCATCGGTTTATTCCAAAAAATTTTTGATTAGAGCTTAATATAATACCTTTAATATACCCATACCTAATGAAATGACTAGAATTTTAGTTTATCAACTAAATATTTTTTCGGTTTTCCAGTAAATTTTATTTAGAATTTAACCTTTTTACCATTTTTATCCAAAATATATTTAGGTGTGTTTTGTAGAGTTAAATTTTTTTAAAGTCAATTTTGACTTATCAGTTTTTGAAACTTTTCAAATGCGAGTATTATTAAGTTATTAGTAATTAGGGTAGATAAGATACTATAAAATCTAATAAAATATCGAAAAGGAATTGAAAAAGTACGTGCTAAAGTATTAAAGAGTACTAAAGTTGGTTTAAATAAATTGAAATTCATTGGCAGATATTTCTACACACTCTTATTAAACTTGTAATAGTAATAAAATACTTACATGAGTATGCATAGCCTTGCTTTTGTGGATAGACTATAAAAATTTGAAAAAATTAATTATTCAATCAGTTAAAAATCAATAAAAATAGTATAAAATTAATTATTCTAGGTGGAATGAATGTAGGTAGGATGGTCGACTGAGTTTGGGTTGTGCATTTTGCATTCTAAAGTGTATCAAATTAAAAATGCATTCAAGTATAGATCTTAAATGTGAATTTATAGTATTAGACGAGTCATAAAAAAGCATTAAATTATAAATATCCGCATTTCAAGCACTTGTAATTAGTTGTCATTCACTATGCTTGAATATAAATTAGCCTGTTGTTACATATACCTAATTTGGGTATATGAATAGTATAGGTATAATAGTTAAAAAATAAAAGTTAAAGGTTAGTTGAAAGTTATTATTGTTCGCAGTTTTGCATTTAAGTCGGTGAATTATGGTTAGTATATAATTTATTAAGCATATATAATTAAAAAAGAAAAGTGATTAAGGTAAATATTTATGCGTTGAGTAGAGCTTTTAAGTACTTAAGTATGTATATATTTATTAAGTAGGTATTTTATAATGTAAGTGTGGATTAGTTTTTAATAAAGGATAGGCCGGAAATACAAATTATAGTTTTTAATTACAAGCAAAGTAACACTTATAATAAGGCAGGAAAAGTCTTTTTTTCCTGTTTGTTTCTCGTTAAAAGTATAAAATTCATTTTTCTAGTATGTAGATTAACATAAATATGTAATTTTTCAGATTTTATGACCAATTTCTAATTTCTGGAAATTTTTTTTACAGGAATATTTCAGGCAGATTCAAAATAATGATAGAAATCAAGTCACTTTATTTTCATGTAGTTGGTAAATAAGTATATTATAGCCAATGGTCAATAACTATTCGATTCTAGTTCAAAGTTCGAAATTCTGCAAATTTTTCAAACTTGAGTGCCACTGGAATCGAACAAATAAAATGAAACTGTGGTTCTGTCGAGAGAAATTTTTCGAAATGTATTTTTTTATAAAAAAATCCACAAATATCCCATAATATTCTGTAATTTTTTGAATGCTACCTTTCAATAAGTGTCCCTTTTGCTTGTTTACTTGTTACAAGTCTTTTTAAAAGTATAGGACTTTTAAGGAATTAGGAATCATATAGTGAGTACCTATAAGAATTATGAATTTAGTAAAGATTTTGGATCTTTTGGATCTTGCATCTTAAATTAAGAAGGTAGGTAGTATTAGAATAGAGGGTTACTTTTTGTAGTGTAATTATTAATTAATAAATTAGTGTTAGACTAGAAGCGTGAGGTTAGTGTGTTAGTAGTTTTAATGATTACTGACCTGGCATCAGGTAAGCCATATTTTGACCATTGGCCCCGTCGCCACCATAAACCCCACCGCCACCACCAAAACCATAATTCCCGCCGTACTGGTACTCTTCACTCCTCAGGCACAGAGATGCTGCCGAAAAAAGGATTGCTGAGGTCAAGGCCCAACCGACCCCAATCCAAGCTAATATGTAACTCCAGTCATAAGCATGGTTAGAATGAAGTTTCAGTATCTAATTGATGAAGTCGATCAAGTTGAAATCGAAGTCGACCAAAAGGTTGAGATGGGAGGAAAATAGAAAAAAAAATAAATTAAAAAAATTAAATTACCAGCCATCATAAATTGTGAATTGTCTCTATTTTTTTCTCTATTGAGACAAGAACTGGCCCCCGCAAATAAAATGCACGATATCATACTGAAGAATACAGATGCCCAGGAAAGATAAAAGGACCAGTCTAAGCTATACGAACTTGTGTCCTTCAAAAACTGGATAAATTTTATAAAAAAAGAATATGAAACGTACTGATATTGTAAATATTCTAGTTTTCAAAAAAAAGTTTTCTGAGTAAATCAATTATTTCCTATATTTCTAACTGTTTTTATAAAAATGTAATACAGTATATTTTGCCTGCACAAATTCGACTCCAGAGGATATATTTCCTCAGGATGAAAAAGTAGTTTTCAAACATTTTTTATTATTACAGAAATATGATTATCTTGAGGAATTGGTCAGGCTTATCAAAATTATAAAAACGTAATTTGCTTTTTTAACTCATGCATCTCTTTCTTATATTGATCCTTATCACTTATCTACCTGAGTTTGACTAATTGCTAAAAGGTAATCATATTTCTCTCTCTGTAATTAAAAAAATTGAAAGTTTCTACTTGGTCTTCCTTTACAGATACTCAAAGTTTCCGAAAACGATAAAGAATTTGGTTATTAAACTGGCAAATTTTTTTTCCCTGAAAAAATTCCCTGAAAAATGATGTTGTTATTACATCAAAGTGCAGGCTTCGATCATTTGTGTACACGGAATTTTTTGTAAATTAAGTGGTATGTTTAATTTAACAAAACATATCAGGCTTTTCAGCCAAAGTCTCAATATGCTTATATTCTTATATAGTTAGTAAAAAGTAAAAGTTAATGAATTAAAATATTTAAAATTTTGTCTGCAAATTACTAGAATGAATAAAAAATAGTTTAAAATGATTACAATACCTGTGGCCAATCTTTGTAGTATGCATCTCCTTGCAATTTCTCTGTCTCATAATATTCAACACCATGCCATAGACCCATTCCTTTCAAAATATGCAAATTTTTTAGAAAATATTTTAGAAAATTTTCTAATTTTTCTATTTGCAAAAACCATACCTCCAGCAGACAGTAGGCATGTGAGTAAAAGTAAAATGGCAGTGGATGTAATATTTCCAGATGATCTTCGCCAACATCCAGCCACTCCGGTCCAGAAAGCGATGAATGTGAAGAAAAAGGCGAGAATGAACATCTATTGCATTTAAGTAGTAATTAGTAATTATAAGTAGGGTAATAAAAAAAATTAGTAATCCTCTTATAAAAGAGAAAACATAAAGTAGAACTAGTTAGAATTAGAATGATTTTACTTACCGCTATCATTGCACCTAAAATATTATAAAAAAAACATGTCAGAAATGTTACAATTTTTGTCCACTTTCTGTAAGCACCTAAGTACTCGTATATGTATAAGCACATATTATCTATTTGATTAGCTTAAGATAGTACAAATTTTAGAAATTTCTCAAGATACATACCGAACCAATCTGTATTATCAATTTGGAAAATTTGTACAAATTATTTGGGAAAAATTGCGCATAATACTTAAAAAGCTTTGAAAGACTATTACTGCTAAAAGGCTTTAATGACTATACAAGTAGAGTACTATCTACTTTAATAAGATAAGTAATAGGAAATGAATATGAATTTTCTATAATTTTGGCATGATTTTGAAATAATTTGAAATTTTGACTTACGTCCCATATGAACTTTGGCCATTTCATCTTGAGTAAAAGCCTCAGTAGAATCTCCGCTCATAAAATAGTCAATATTCTTACAGTAGGTTTCAACAGGTGATAGGTAGAGTTGAACTATAATTTGTAAATAAAAAGTGAATTCAAGTTTTTATGCAAAATAGCTAAAATATCAGTAGTAGAAATTATTAGAAATACCTCCGGATGGCCTTTGATATGGAAAACAAGTTCTGAATAAACCCTTAGTACGTGTGAAATAGAGCTCATTTGATTCTAAATCATTTTGAGTGATCTCTCCACTACCTTCCTTTGCTAATCGGTCCTGAAATTTTGATTAAAAAAATATCCTCATTTCAAAATTTTAGTTTTTCAAAAACTTTCATATTCTTAAAACTTATAAACCCTTTGTCATTTTTATTTATAATCATAATCAGGATACATACCTAATACTTACTCCTACTAATATTATTATTAGAGAGGATAGACTGTTTCAATGTATTACTAGGGTAGGGGTAGGTATTAGGTATATTCAAGCTTAATCCTAATCTCTATCAAAAAGCTCAATTATCCCATTCGGTGACAATATAATTGGATTATAAATAGACATACAAAATAAAGTAATAATAGTTAGTTTAGAAAGGGGAAATAATATTATTTAATAATGGGCAGCCAGAGTATAGATAAGTTGAGTTAAAGGTACAATTATTACTTCTATTATTATTAGGAAAATAGAAATCAATCGAACAAAGATCCATATTATAAAAGATCAAGCTTTCTTTTTCGAGAAAAAAAAAGCTTTTAAAAGTTAAAAGTCCAATCCACACTACAATAATTCATATTAACTAGTGCATATTACATACACTTAAATATTTTTACAATCGAGTACCTACATAAAGGTATTATAGATATCCATAAGTATATATAGAAAATTGAACTGAAAGTTTATTGTATTTACTCGTCCAAATATATTAACTCTAATAATGACTTTCCCATAATGTCCGACATTGAACTCATTTAATGCAATTTCTGACTTCTGTATAATACAAGCAGTAGGTATATGACTTTTGGGAAATATGCAAATTGATTTAATACACGTTACTCTATGCTCAATACTCACATAAGTTGCTTAAATTTTAAATTAATTACGAAATTGAAATGATGGATGGTTATGAAAAGTCAAGATTTCTGAATTTCTGACAAAATTATCCTGACTCTTGGATAAGGGTCACTAGTTCTGTTACTTTTTTAATGATTTTTTATCATGATTTTACCTTAAGCTTTTCTCTTCGAACATCAATCCGAATCCAATTATCTGTAGAAAATGCTATTGATAAAAGTGCAATCGAAATCACAGCCGCTATAGTCCCCAAACTTAAGGTCACAGCTGAACAAGGCATAATTTTTATCAGTTTTTGAACTTGTTATTTCCCTATATAAAAATCACTTTTTATTTCTAAATCTTACACACTAATCAGATGATTATTGTGTAATCCACACAAAATAAACACCCTACTTCCACACACTACACCTACTACTGTTGTAAAAGCTTACGATTTATTTTAAAAAAAGGGATAATTTAACTATAATTTAATTAATTAAAAAAGGGGATAAAGGGGGAAAAAAGGTTTAAAAAGAATTGACTCTTTCCCGTCTGTTGACCTTAATATTTCACATTTATTAAATGTATTTTCGTTATGTGTTAAGCTCTGCTTAAGAAATTGTAAACTCTCTCAGGAATACACGACCGAGTGCTAGCCAACCATTTGGGAGTTGCTACCCCAAGATTCTTGCTGAAGAAAAGAACAACTTGATGATGATGATGAAGAAGAAGGGGTTTGCTACAAAAATCTATACTTAAAATACATACATACATAGGTTTATAAAGACAAGTCAAGTTTCACCTTTTTTCTTTATTCTCAAAGTATATCCTTATGACTTTTTATTTTTTTAACCCCCCTTATAACTATTCAGTATTCAACAAATGACTAGCTATGTAGGTACTAGTACTAGCTATCGTGATGGTATGGTAATGGTTAGTAAGCAAAACTTATACATTTACCTTTTCTATGAAAAATTTTACCTTCGAAACTTCTTACCCTTAGCTAAAGACTTGAGTCTTAAAAGTCTTAAAACTCAATCTAAAACTCAGGTAATAATCACTACTTACTACACTACTTGTAGTAAGTACTAGTAGTTTTCAGTAGTTGGACAAGTACATAGGCAAAAATATAGGAATTTGTAAACCCCTTAACGGGATGTATTTCACATCTCACATCTTTCTTCACTTACAGATACTTATACATTTACTAAGGTATTATTACTTGTACTAGTACTAGTACTAGTACTAGTACAGGTATTAAGGCTCTTTTTTTCCTCTGGGCAATTTACATTCCTCCTTCTGATTAGAACCCCAGCTCATACTCATACCATGCCATGGTAGTACGGGCAGGCACAGGTGAAATTTTATGAAATGTTTGAAATAACAGGTATCAAAATGCAGGTAGTAAGTTGAGAGATATTAGTACATACCAGTACTAACATTATATGTATGTACAGATTAGTATGTGTATCTATGTTGTAGTAAGTTTTGAAAAATTTTAGGAAAAAAGATTAGTGCATTTTAATATCATATGCCCTATACTTACTTGTACTGGTACTACTACTTTTAATGGACATGGAAAATGGGTATTTGATACCTTGGATCTTGATTTGGACAAATGTACAAACATACACAAAAGTCCTATACGCTCCCAAAAAATTTCTTACATACTCATACTATGTAATACCTAGTACTGGTCACTATATCGTACCTATTACCTATCCTATAGTTATGATTGTATTAAATTAGTCCTCATTGTTATTTTGTACCCTAGTCAGCTCTCTGTGAGACCGCCACGAAAAAATTGTAATAAGAATTAAAGTCTTATGTCTAGGCTGACTGGGGTCGAAATTATACATAGTAAAGTTAGTACATAACTATAGAACACTATGTAGATATATTATAAGGTAGGTAACTCGAAATAAAATTGCATAAATGAAGTACACAATACTGATACAATAGTCAAGAAAATTAAAGAACAAAGATATTACTACATGAAATTCTTCATCAATATTTTAATTTCACAAGTCAGGAGTTCATAAGGTAGAATGCTAAAATAATTATGTTTTTTATGCACTTGTGTATTATAGGATAGTAGGCAGGCAGTAGGGTAAAAATCTGAAGTGTAGGTTAAGCTATTGTATTTGTTTAAACTATTATTGTGTAGGATTCTTTATATTGTTATTTTTTATTGTTTTCATTTCTTAATATATGTACAGATAAGATATGTACTGTACTTATATACTGTAGTATCAGTAGTAGATAATAGGGAATAATAACAATAATTTAGCCCATCAAATCTGAAATCCTCAACATCTTGAAGAGTCAAGTCAAGACTCAAGATGATACTCACTTACCTAGATACACACATAATTTGCGTGTGCAATATGCAATACCATACCATACCATACCATACGACCATACCTGCTTAATAATGAAATACTGAAATCCAATAGATCATATTATAGAACTTGAATGTATTGTAATGTATAATATAGTACTAGTAAAATATTGTGGTAAAGACCTATTTATATTTTTCTTAACTACAATAACTTTGCGGTTTGTATACTTTGTAAGTAAATAGTAGGCAAATACTATTATATTCATAGTAAAATTTAGCAAATCTTATTAATTAATTATCACCTACAACAAATATCAGCCTACATTCTACATACATAATACATACCCTAGCCTAGTATAAAAAAATTGAGAAATGCATTCATTCATTCGTTAAACTGACTATGTATTAGAAATTTTTTTTAAAGGGTTATAAAAAAGGAGTCTGTGAAATGATTAGGTCAAAGATCTACTGCAGCCTTCATTCAAGTTGAGTTCCAAGTCCAAGAAGCCACTTGGGTTAAAAATATCAAAAGTTTCACATTACCCTCAATTTAATAAGATTTTTTCAATGAATGAAATCATTTTTTTATGACTCCTTTTTATGACCGATAAAATGTAATTATATCGAATGACCACTACACTAGTCAGAACAGAACTATTATTTTTACATTTTAATAATATTATTATTTCATTTTTATAAATTGTTTGCAATTTTATGTTAAAGTCAAATATAGATCCTATTCCTAAGTAGAAATTGATAGAACACAGCTAGCTACTGGGTTCTATAGGTCTATTGATATACCTAATAACTAATAATGAATAATTTGTCTAGAATTATAAATTTTTCAATGAATATATCTGACAAAATGTTACTTGAAAAATAAATAAGTACCCTATTTTATAATGCAGAAGTTATTAAATTAGATTCTATATTTAGTACGCATACTGTCTAGAGCTAGAGTACCAGTCGAGTATAACTTGAAATTTTTTGATGATAAATATTCAATGCTTTCTCAGCGTAAGAATTTAAAAATCTTGAGAAAATTTTAAGAAATCTTGATTTTTTTTTGAAAATCTAGATTTTTTAGAATATCTTGAGCAAATTTCATTTTTTTCTAAAATAAACCTTTGTACAGCATAATAAATATTAAATAGTCCATTAAATTAAACGAGACTGTACATTTACAGTAATTTTATAAAGCATTTACATTTATATTCATTTTTAATTAAAAATTATAGTCTATTATGGAATTTTTTCAAAATGATTTCCGGGCTATTTTTTAGGCATTATTTTAGCATAAAGTTTATTTAGTAATATTTTATGTAATTTTTTTGTAAATAGCCAACGAGGAAAGTAAAAATTTCAGGTGTATTTCAGTTAAAAATCTCTCGAATTTTCTTGACAGCTTAAAAAATATTTTATCCTTTTGATATTTTTAATTTGAAACCTTTAATTTATAAAGTACAAAGACAGTCACTGCTTCATTAAAATTTTTAAGAAAAGCTAAAATTTTGGAAAATTTTTGATTTTGAAATAAAGTAAGATCAAACAAGATAGTGTATCTTGTTAGGTATTTTTTGAAATTTTAATTTTACAGATTAAAAAAGCCAAATATTTACATCTACTCGTATAATAATGTAAAAAATTAAACTGCTTTTTTCTTTAAATTAATTGCTGATACTTTGACTTAATAAAATCGAAATTTTTCCCGAAAATTACCTATGTATTTCAGTGTATTTCCAATAATCATTCATAAAAATCACATGCCCTTGAATTTTTGAAAGCAGTAGATATATTTTTCGATTCACATACTCGTAGCATAGGATTACAGTTCAGTTTCAGACTTCAGAATTTTTACCCGGTTAGTAGTTAAAGATTTTTAACAGAAAAAGTTAAAATATTTTGTACACAAAATCAAAGATAACTGTAATTAAATGACAAATGACATAATTTACTTATCAATAAAATTAGAATAATAATAATAATAATCAGCATCATTCATCTTCTATTATCATTTTCCTTTCATTCATAAAAATAAAATGCAAAAACACAAATAACAAAAAATACAATCGACTCTCATACATACTCATACACTATGCTATGCATGTATATTATTGTAGTACTAGTACTAGTATATACATAGTAGTATGTAGTAGGATATAGTATTTGATAGTAAATTCGTAAAAAGCGGCAAATTGAAGACTGAGCCAGTCGTATACACTTTAAATTATCGGCCCACAAAAATCCCAAGTAACACAGATAGACCAAAGAACGCTTGAGAAAAGTTGATATAAAAAGGGCGTTGACAAAAAGAACTTGGGTTTATTTTTTGAAAATTAGGTACTTTAGTAAAAATTATTCATAGAATTAATGCTTAAAATTACCTAAAATACATTTATGGATTTTTTAAAGTGAATTGGCTAGTATTTTAATTCATTTGTTAAGCTTATGAATTATTTTTATAAAATAATATGAAATACCCTTGTAGTATCCGGATACTAGTATAATTTTTTTACATTAACGTTATATATTATATAGGTTCCTATGAAAAAAATACAATTTTATTCTGAAATTAAAAGCAGCACATAGGGTACTCTAATTTATAAAGTCGCATATTATATTTATGACTCATAAATTATGAGTAGATTAGGTATACATAATTCGGAAACGTTTTTAATATTTGGACTGTTTGTTTTCTGACAAACCAGTGTTGTTATTTTTGACCTGAACTTTTTTTATGCACATATAGAGTTAGACAAGAAGTTATTCTAAAGCAAACTTCAGTTCAAATCAAATCAAATGAATCAATTAACAAATTGATTCATCTCACAACAGCCAGGCTGTAAAAATTACCAAAAACGTTCCCCGGATATTTCTAATCTGACCCTTATTACTATGAACAAATACCTACCAAAAAGCTTTAAATAAATTCCAAAATTATTCCAATTTATGCAATCGAAATATTTTGTATAAGATAAGGTACTTACTTACATACTTTATAATACATAAGTAGGGTACATAATAATAATAATGCAGTCAGAATTCAATGTAGAAAGGATAGGATATCTTCGGGTTATAAAGGCCAGAAAGGCCTTTATTATGAGTCTAGTCTAAAGGCCTGAAGGCCTGAAATCCGAATACATAATATTAGGATATGTATATCCTTTCTACTTCTTTAACTGGAAATGAGTAAAAGTAGAAGTATAATATGGGCCCAAATACAAATTCCTTCCATGAAATTCAGCACATGTGCTAGTAGGGATCTATTTAAATATATTTATTAAATACGTAGTTAATTACTTTGTACTGATGAGTATGCCATATTAATTTAGAGCCAAGAATAAATGTAAAATGATAATTAAGCATATAGAGAGGTTGACCTGAGGTGGTAAGGGGACATTTCTTGTCCAAGTGACTCTGTCCATGTTATTAAAAGGACTGGCTTGGGTCACTGTGAGGTTTCGATACGCGCGCTCAAAGCCAGTACAGTGAGGCATAGGGAACTGTGTACTAGAGTACTAGAGTAGAGAATACAGATTGAGGATAGGTGGGCTAAGGAGGGGAAATTTTTACTTTTTTTTGATCATCGCCGGTAAATCCGACGTCTTTTTAATTAACATTTTAATTACCAATTAGGACATCAAAATTATTTTACAGTGACTTGACCTGGAATGGGCTCCGCTCAGCCACTCTCAGACTATTATGGGTCAAATAACCACTCGCCACCCCTCGTACGCTCCTGTTCTAGTGACGATGACGAGGACACGATCTTCCTCAATCAAATCGGTATGTTAAGGATCAGTGAAGTGATCCACACGAACAATTCCTCCACCATCGCCAATGGTGGTGGTGGACATCATTTTAATTCCACCACTAATGGTGTCAACAATGGTGACATCAATAATTTCCTCGGTTTCGAGACACCCAATGAAGTCAACTGTGTGAAACATGCTCTACCCTCAAACTCTTGGTGTGATCACTGCAATTTTGCTATCTGCCGTATTTGTCAACAGGTGAGTACAATCCGGCGACTTTGACCATCACCCCTTACCTATATGGACAATGACAATGTCATAATCATGTTATCCACTATGTAACCTACAGAACCATGTGTCATTCACCACATTTTGGACAATTTTTCATGTACAAATGTCCAATTGTATTTCAAGGCCAAGAATTCCCTCCCTTTTTTACATACCTTGTATTTACCTATTTTTGAGACTTTGAGGATACTTTATTTTATCTACCTACTGATTAAATCACAATTAATATCATGATTATGACAATACTATCATCCATTTGACCATTTATATGAGATTTTTGACATTTGTTATTTTTAACTGTAATATTTACATTAAGTACTAGTAGAGTATCAGCACATGACAATGACAATTTTTATATTTCGGTTTTTTTAAATTTTTTTGCAAGATTTTACTTAGGTAGGTACTTTGATATATTTTTAGGATTATTAGTTAGAGAGTAGAGATTTTTTCATTATCTCTGCAATTACCTAGATGTATTGCAACAGATTTATAAAGTGTATTTTAAGAATATTATTATGTTCTATGGCTATGTATGTAAGAATGACCTTGAACAGAATTTTTACAAATTTTATGACTTGATCTTTGCTATGTTTATTTTAAAATGTGATTTTTTTTTATTCTTAGGATCATCCTGGACACACACTAATACAAATGAATTTAAAGCGAGAGAATTTAAGATCCGAGGCGCAAACAAGACTTCATAAAATGTCCCAAATGATTAATGAAATATATCGCAATGAGGGAAAGAAACAGGACTTGGTGATGAAGTTCATTGAGGGTAAGCATAAACGTTTGATAAATATGATACTTATACTTCTAACTTGATTTTTGATTTTTAAAATTACAATTTTAAGTCATTAAAAATTATGAAATCAAGTTAAATCGAGCGATATAATTATGAATTATTAATTGAGCATATGAGTATGAGTATACATTATACATATTGATTTTTAAACCCTTATATTCTGTATATTTAATTTTTATAGCATTAAACGTAGCCAAGAGAGACTTGGAGGAGGATTTATTGTCTAACAATTTTAACGAACTGGTTAGTGTTAGTAATAATTATTTTTATATTTGTGTAAATTTCATTTTTTTCATTTTTAATTGATTCAATGTATATTTATATAGGACGAGATAAATGACGACATAGCACATGCAAGAAGAATTTTAAATGGCACAAACGTTCAGGGCCTAAACGGACTTATCGGAAATCTCTCCTACAAGGTACACACTATTTTTCATTTCATTTTTACAAGAATCTCATATTTTTTCATTTTTATTTTAGCAAAAACAACTAGAGCAAATTCTTTTTAAAACTGTTGCCTTTCCTTTACAAAATATCTGTCATTCTACGCCAACTGACGTTCTAAAACTAATCCATTCGTATGCTTGTGCAAAATTGGGTCCTTCGCTAATTGGAAATTGCCAGCAAAACGTTCTCCCTCCCGCAATGAAAAAGTCCCTAGGAACGCTAATCAATACCAACGGCGTAATCCACCATCAGTCAATTGGCCCTCGCTACTACTTCGATATGGAAATGAATGGAATTGCAATGGGCAGAATTATCATTGAGACGAGACCGGATGTTGCACCTAAAATGTGTGAAAATTTTAGATGTTTAGCGTCGAGCGAAAAAGGTTATGGCTATAAAGGATGCGTGGTCTTCCAGGTAATTTTTAATTTACTTTCCAACACTCGATTGTTGAATTTTTTTCAAATACAATAAAAATATCTTTATTTTTTAAATTTAGTGCTGGAAGGGCGAATCAGTTATTCTTGGAGACTTTGAACACCAAAATGGACGTGGAGGTCATTCTATATACGAAGATGAACCCCTCTTTATGCCAGAAGACACGCGATTAGCTGGTAATTATTCCATACTTGAAACTTGACTTTTTTCCAATCTTAACTAAACAATATAATTTTTTTTTTAACTTTTTTTATTAGCGATGCGAGGTGCAATCGGTAAGTTAGGATTTCGAAATTAAAAAAAATATTTTCAATTCTATACAACCTAACATTCATGATTCTTTTTTATTTAAGGTATGAGAAGGACTCAAAAACGTCACGACTCGAAAGGCTTAGTTGGCTCTCAATTTCGTATAATTTTACAAGAAATGCCCGGTTTCACAGGCATATTCGGACGTGTTCTTGAGGGGTATGTAAATTGCAAATTTTTATTTTGTAAATACTGAATATTATGTAGAATTTAGAATGAATTTTTAAAGCAATTTTTTTCTATTTCCAGAATCGAAATCGTAGACAAAATCAGCGAATGTGGAGATCCGAGTGGGAACCCAACCAAACGAATCGTAATAAAATCCTGTGGGATTTTATCCCTCAAAGCATAATATTTAATTATATTATAATTTACATTTAAAAAAATATATGAAAATATTATATATATAAAATATATATCTATAAGAATTGTTTTAATTTAACAAATATTTTTATTTTTATTGTGCATTCCCCATATTTAAACAAAAAATAATAATAATTCGAATAAATTCGCTTTTCTTCTTTTTCCTTCGAGTAAATAAAAAACTATTATATTATTAAAAATCCTTAAAAAAATCTATCAAATTAATAATTGTCTAGCATGGAATTATTTCGCATAATCTCAAATTTCGATTTGAAATCCTTGTTTTAAGATACTAGGTAAATGCATTATTAGTATCTTACAAACTGTTTCAAAAAACTTCAATTCAAACACGATCGACTTCAAAAAATCCAAGTCTCGAGATCATGTCAGCAGTTCGTAAGTAAATGCAAAATTTGAGTTTTTGGAAAGTTCATACCTACTTTAAAAATCTACTCCTATTCTGATTCTGACTAATCGATCTGGGAATTTGGAATGACTAATCTTGAACTAAAATCTATAGGTAAGAAACGAATTTAATTCTTTTATTAGTCTTAAATTGAAATGTTTTTATTAAACTTGTTTATATAATATACAAGGAATGTGAAATTATAATTAACAAAAAAAAATTAGACTTAATTCGTTATATTTTAAATATTATAATAGCTAGGTTCTAGTTTAAGTTTTTTAAGTAATACATATTGTAAATGTAGGTAATAATGTTATATTTTTAATATATTAGATTATAATTATAATTTATGATAAGATAATTATATTGAATAATAACAATTATAAGTCAAAAAATTGGTAAAATACCTTTTAAAAACAGATTTATCTCTAACACACGTTACGTAAAATAATAATAATAATGTAGTTATTTATCTTTAAAAAATGAAAATGCTGTATACAAAAGACTATAATCCCTCTTACCCACCAAATTACAACAAATTACAATTATCTATACGACGATAATGACGACCGACCGACCAATTTTTTATGGTATTTATATTGTAGTTAATTTAGATTTAGATTAGATATTTTTTATATATATGTAGGTAGTATGTATAGGTAATATATATAAATTTTAGGTATTTTTTAAAGATACATTTTTTTATGCAGTTATGCCTGAATTCTAAATTTATAAGTATATAATTATATTAATTATGTATACCAATGGTTTTACCATTCTAGAAATTTAATAGAAAAATTAAATCATAAGAAATAAATCTCAAAATGCTCTTGCTTTTTTCCGTTCTGGCTCTCCTTCAATAGCTTCTTCGGCAACTTCAATAGCTTCAAGACCAACAACAACGCCCCCACCACAATTCCCAACAACAATTTCATCAAGATGTTGTTCTTCAATTTGGACTGCTTGAATTTGTTGTAATTGGGTCGGTGGTTGTGGTTGGCCAATTTCAATAAAATCATTATGATTATTTTCGTGATTATTATGATTTTCTACTTCTCCTGAAGAATTACAATTTCCATTCGTCGCAGCTACTGCTAGATTACTACTATGTACGATTGGTTCAACAATATTTTCATGCTCTTCGACGAGATGTTCGTTGTTCGGAATCATAGCTGCTGCTGAGTCAGATGATGAATCATCATTGTTATTTAAATGTTTATTGTTCACAATTTCGTGCTCTTCTTCTTGCGCTTGCATATCATTTTCAATTTGATCAAGATGATTTCCATTACCACTATAACTATTACTATCATTCGATTGTTGACCCTCAGTTGATATTGTTGAACCCAATGAATCCTCTTCAAAATGTCCATGTGGTGGATTTATAGTGGATGACGTTACTGGACCTTCATTTGATGCTGTAGAATTATTTGTCTCATCGTCACCCTCTAAATGTGCATTTGGTCCCTAGATTTATAATAAAATAATCAAGTAATTTGTAAAATAAAGGGTACCGTAACTATTTAAAATATTATTTTACATTGGTAAATGAAGAAGACAAGTTTGATTTTGGTTTCACATCATCGTTTGGAGGTATATCCAATAATAAATCTGGTTTGAATTGCAGTATGACATGACTGTTTTAAGAATTAAGAAAAGAAATAAGATTTTCTCTAAAATAATTCCTAAATGTGAATGCATTATTATTATTATAAACTTACTGGGTCCAAAGTGTTAATTCAACTTCGTGGAGATTTAAATTTTCTGGACTTTCAGGAACTCCATTACTTAAGCGCTCAGCAGCCTTTATATTAAAAAAAATATAGAATTTTAGATTTATGGCAGTAATGGCATAAAACTTACATAAAATTCATTGACTAGATAACCTACCTGTTTAATATGTTTAAGCATTTCAAGATATTCTTTAGTCGTATAATCGATTCCTTCGATTTCTGGTACGGCAGCAATACCTAAAGAAATTATCGTATAAACATTACAAGTACAAGTAGGTACAAATTACAAAGATAATATTAAATAAGTAGAAAAATATTTTTTTATATTTACATTCATCTGCCATGAATGCTGCTTTATGGGGTGCAGCTGCTGTTAATATAGCCTATAAATAAAAATCAAAAATTAATCAATATTTTGATTAACCAAACAAATACTGCTAATTTATGTTGTTAAATTACACTCGCAGTTGCTGGATTGATCCCTTTGAGATTGCACAGATAGTTAACTGCGGTTCCGAGATCATCTTTCTTAAACAGTGCTCTAAGCGCCTTCCGAGATTCCTGTGCTACAACCTGATACACACCAGTTAATTATGACTTTACTCTTTAATACTACTTATTTAGTTTGTAAACTTTTGAAAATTTACCCTGGGTGAATTCATGGTGACCAATTCCTTTAGACGTGGTCGAAATTTTCCTCTCTAAAATATTCAAAACCCAAATAAAATCAATCAAACCGAAATTTAAAACAGTATCTTATGTAGGGCTATTTTATTATAAATCATACAAGTATTGTATAAGTAGATCCTTAAATTAAAATTAAGTTAACTTACAGCAAGTTTCCATTTAATGATCCCAACGAGCTCATCATGGTTGATGTGAGGATCTTTTCCTCGTTTTTTAATCAGCAAAGGTAGTTCTTTTTGATACCTAAAAAGCAAAAAAAAAATATAATATAATAGGTATCCTAATTTAATGACTATTAAAGTTGAATGTAGTGCGCCTGTATTTCAGCCCTGATAAACCAGGTTTCGGCCTTAACTTTACAAGTAATTGCATGAGGAATAGAAGCCAAAATCTAGTAATTTCAGAGCTGAATCAAGCGAATTTATTTCACATTGAGACATTACAAATAACATAAAAAAGAATTATTTCGTAAAATTGACAGAACATACCAATCATCTAATTTAATCAGTTCTTGCGGTTTCCTCAGTGCTTTACTTTCAGCTTTAAGTCTGAGCGCTTCTTGATACAAGCCAAGGACATACCTGAGTGACACAAAAAATGACCGAAAATTAACAAAAAAATCCTAAAAAATAATCAAAAATGTTAAAACTTACTTAAACTGCGTAACCGATCCTGCCATGGTCAAAGTACATAAAAATATAAAAAAAGAAGGTAATTAAAACCAAAATGTCAATAATGGTCATGTCAATTGACTATTGACTTACCCTTGGTCATAAAACTGTGGGTCGTAGCTTGGTGCATATCAGTCATAGTTATACTTTATGACGAAAAAAAAATCAATATAAAACACTGCTGCTGGCTGCTGTAAGTTTTGCAACTTTTTTATATTTTTGTGTAAAAATCAAGTCGGGCTATATTGGCCTATACTATTCAAATAATTAGCAATTTCTAGAGGCTTTCAAAGAATCAAAAATTCTAATCCCCTAAAATAGACGTTTATAATGAGGTTCTACTAAACCCTTGTTAGAATATTTAAGTATGCTACTTTTGCCCTTCAGTCTGTAAATGTCTACACTTTGTATAACATACAGATTAGAGGCAATTCAAAGCAATATGTCTGACTTTTCTCAAAATGGAGCAAAAATTTGCCAAAATTTGTGGAAATTAAGGTCTTTAAATGCTAATGTAAGGGTCAATTGGGCCAGTATCAATGTTCCCCTTGGTGTTATTTGTGTGAAAAAACCGAACTCGAAAAAAAACTAATAAGATTTGAAATTACAATAAGTATCAAATGAGTGAGACTCGAGTAGGACAGGACAAGCTAAAATGTTAGATAGAGATAGGAATAAAAGTTCTTTCTTTCTTCTCGTTTTTAGCCCTAGCTCTACTATTACTAGCTGTAGTTCAGTTTACAGGGGTCTTCATATATAAGTATACAGGGTAGTCAGAGTATACAGTACTATACAGTACAGGAGTTGATTTTAGATTTGGATTTTGGATTTGAGGTTGAAGTTGATGCTGCTGTGCAGTGTAATGTAATAGGTTCTCTCTCTCGACTGCAAAAGGAAAAGGCAGCAAAAAAAGGATGGGGATTTCAATATTATATGACTCAAACTTAAATAAATCCGCTATACTATACATATTACATAGAGAATTCTGAATTCAGAACATTGAACATTGAGTTTGAACGAAGTAGCGAAGGTTTCGAGTTTGTTTGGTACTTTGGTAGTATGGTATAGAATATCCTTTCTGAAAAGTTCTATGTGCTATGTGAAATACCATGTTAAAGCATAGAACGAATAAAATTTCCAAATACTTTGGTGCTTTGGACATTTGGGCTGAAGCTTTTTAGGTAGGTAGTTTGGTATGGTAAAGGCATAAGATATATTTAACTATGTACTTTAACTATGATGTTATACCATGATGATGTAGAGTAGATAGGAGATGGGGAAAAAAAGAGAGTCGACTCATGCAATGCAGAACCAACTTTCAGACAAGAACCTAAAACCATCGAGCCATACATATATAATACTGTAGAACATAGCTTCAACGTAATATAAGTTGAAGAACATTTTGGAATATTTGGATTGGGGCAAATGGTAAAGGGAAAATAAAATTACACACTCTGTTCTGAAATACTTGGTAAAATACTTATATTTGGTGAACATTTGCTTGCTTGGAAATTGTGAGCAACCCAACGCAACCCAGCTCTAAAAAAGTAGGGGCTGACTATGACGCTTGAAAGATTGGAAATGAAGCCAGCCCGCAAGCCTTATTCATTCCATTCTATTTCCACAGTGTATAATATTCTACGTACATATAATATGTACAAGTAAAATATATTTACGAAATATAAAATCCTTACTAATATTTAAATGCTTTTTACTTGCTTGCTAAGCTAGATATGATGGTAAAAATGCTTAATAAAATGTTTTAGGTACAATATTTATATATGGGGAGTGCTATTCTAACTCTGATGACTGCCTGTTAAGCTCATGTTAAAGTAAATGAAAAAATGAGTTCGTTGGTCTTATTCCCTAACTAACTAACTTTGCTTGTTCAAGTTGGAAATCCAACTTTCCACGACTCACTCACGACATCCTACATATTATATTATATTATCCTCGTTATAATCTCTACTTGCTTTGCCTGTACAATATCAAAAACTCAAAACCTTGGTTGGCTTGGCTGGCTGGGTTTGAGTTGGTTGGAATTGGAAATGATTTCGAGGAAAAATATTCTCTCATGAAATTATTCTCTTACCACATAAATAAATTGCTTGAAAGCTGGCTGGCTCAGTTCTACTTGTACAGGAAAACAGCCAGAGCCACCTTGATACTTTGAGATTTCTCTAAACGTTTGCAATGCTAAACATATAGGTACTAGGTACTTACCTAAGGACTAAATAAGAATAAAGCATCACTCTGTATCAGTATCAGTGTGATTATTGATTTTGATTAATTAATTCATTTTTAATGAGATTTCACATTACTTCTACAGTCACAGCGTAGCTAACATGCTATTCAAGATCAATAATCCATTAAATTTTTGGATAATTTAGAAAGAAAATAAGTCATTGTTATTGCAGTCAAAATTAAAATCATAAAAATAAAATATTACCTAAGTCAGGAAATCCTCCTTATATATCTACCTACCTATATATAGTAAAAAAAAATCTATAAAAATGCTACCTACTTTAATAAAACATTTTAAAAAATAGTTGAGATCTTATGGAAGCCAAACTTATTTTGATCAAATAATATACATTCAGCTCTAAAAAACCTGAAAAATTGCAAAGGATATTAAATATAAAATGCATGTACTAATGGTAAGTACTAATCCTAAGTTTTATGTTTTTGCATAATCAATCTTGAATCAATCCAACTTGAATCAATCTTGTTAGATTAATACTAGGTACATGAGGGTAAATGTAATGCACCTATTCGCTTTACTGAATAATTCAAAATTGAGGCGAAAGTTTGACTTCAGAGCTGAAATAATTCTAACATAGGGTACTACTCGTATAGATCAATCAATTCCTTGTCGAATCCAAAACCCCATTGCAGAGCAGGCTTAAATTAAATTCTATTTCAAAAGTTTTTAAATTCATAACTTTTAGAAAATTTTGCAAAAATTTAAATTGAATTTACCAAACTAGATAACTATTTAGATCAAATCAAAAGTAAAAATTGTATTTTTTAATCAGCGCCTTTTATTAATCGAGCTTTTAAATCTTTATCAAAATATCTCACTTATTTTTACGTAAATTTGTTCATAATTTTAGTCAAAAAATATTTTATATATACAAAGAATACAATTTTGGGTTTTTTTTTTTAGATATTGTAAATAAGGTACATGTCAAAAGTCAAAATTTTTTCATTAAATTTTATGTATTTAAATAGTAAAAAAGTTTAATAAAAGCTTTATTATTATTATTTTGTTGTGTGATTTCTGGTGATATATAATTATACCCTACATTAGCATAACACAGATTAATTAATATTTCATGATTTTTTTAGAGTGAAAAATGTACACACATAAATTGATATATAAAAATAGTTAAAATGAAAATGCGCAACTAAAAAGATAATTTATACTACGAGTAATAGTATGTATACCTATATAATACAAAATGTACATTTAGAAAATGTTATACTCAGCTATAAATATGTATAGAAAAATTGTACAAAAATTGGAATTTTAGAGAATAAATTAACGTTTGAAACGTAGAGATTTCAAACAGCAGATATCAGGTTATCATCATCTTGTTGACTTTTTCCCCCTTTATTAGTATTTTTATTGTTAGTTGATATTGATGAGGATGAGGTAGTATTTGCAGGCAGAACGGAAGAAGATTCAACACTTAATCTCAATGTGTTTGAACTACTATCGTTATTATTACTTAAAGATGATGACGAAAGTGTTGGTCCAACTAATTTTCCTAAAAAAAATCATTTTTTAGTCAACATTCATTTGTAAAAAATCTTGAGACTTACGATTAGAATTCTGATGTATTAAAGTTGTCTGACCATCAGCATTTTTCTTGTTATGTATAATTCCACTATGAGTATTATGAAGTTTACGTGACGAATGCTCAGAAAGTGCCATAAGTTTTTGATATGAACCCGGTGAACCTTTAAAGTTTAAAGTAATTGTAATTTGATTAGTCTCTTGTTCTTATAAAACTGAAATATAAATCAAGATTTACCTGTTCCAAATTTATTCTTTTTTGTTGAATCGCTCGAGTTTGAACTAGTTGATGATGGTGTTGGTGAAGGATTGTTTGTCCTGGGTTTATTTGCATTTATACTTATAGTACTTATAGGTGGTTTCATCATTGTATTATTTTGGCTTGAATTCGGTTCACATTGATAGGACAATTCTAGTAAATTGTTCTCATCCTCGATAACTTCAAGCTTGGCTAAGTAGGCCTTTACTTTTCGAACCATATTTGCTTCTTCGTACATTTTCTTTGGATTTGGTAAAGGACTCTTTTTTCTCCTCTTACCGGTGGTTGTAGTCAAATTGCTTAATTGATTCATTACAGCTATTGATGGATGTGTACAGGCTACAGTAATAAAATAAATGAATAAGCAAACTTAACTAATAGATTGAGAATAATAACTTACTATCAAATGGAGCTGCACTCATTTGAACCAAATTACGTATTTCTTTTGCAACCATTCTCATTTTCTCAAAATTGATTAAATTGTCCATTTTTGTCGAATTTCCCAGATGAATAAATGTTAAATCCTTTCTAACTACTGGATAAAACGGTATCATTGGTGTTTGACCTGCACTTTGCGCTAATAGAGCTCGATATTTTCCCATATTTCTTGATGGATCCATCAGTGCTTGCATTTCTTGAAAATGTCTTGAATATTTATTTCCAAGTTTTTCCCAAGTCAATTTTAATCTTGATACACATGAATGTCCTAAACCAGAAATAATTGCAAACATTGAATTGAAATTTCGACATTCTCGACATTTTTCTGCCACTTTAACAAAACGTTTGATAATTTGAGCTCTTTTTTGTATATTCAATTCCTTTGTAACTTCTGTAACTACCCAGAATGTTTCTTTGTTCACTAATTGTGCAAACTTTTCCAGATTTGGTGTTGAATATAAACTTGCTAAACTAAAAAGGTCATCTACAAATTCTGTCATTTCGATTTGACGAAATATAGCATAATCTTCTAGAGTTAATTGAAGTGCCAATTCAATTGGATTTAAATTGAGAAAAGATACTTCACATTCTTTCATTAATTCATTTACATGATCATCGGGAATTAATTGCTCTGATGACTCTTGTTTCTTAATATAATATCTTGAGAAAAAAAGAGGAAATTTTGTTAACAATTAAATCATAAAAATAATTCAAATTTTTACCTAGCTCCTAAAGGAATTCTCTCGGCTAAAGAATCTAAATGATCCGGTAATCTTGTTTGTTTAAGTATTTCATTACTGGCCGAAACCTACAATAAAAATGAAACAAATTTTACAATCAAGTTAAATATTTTGAAAAGTAATAAATAACGGATAAATACCTGGAAAAGTGAATAATCTCTTGAGTTTGCTCCAGCTTCACCAAATTCTTGAAGTGCAAGCATTATTACTTCTCCTAAAAATTGGTTTGGAATAAAATTGTATTAGCTTAAAGATATAATATGGCGCTTTCCAATGGTTAAAAGAATAGTATTATACTTACTTGCTGTTGTTTCTTTATTAATTAGTAGATATTTAAAACTTTGATCTGGTCGGTAAATCTTAACAACACATTCAGGATAATCCATTTGATTTCCACTATCGACTAAATCATTAGCAGAAAAGTAGTGTTGATGTAAGTTATTGTTGTCATTTAGATTAAGAGATTCTTGAGAACAACTATTTTCATTTGTTGATAAAGATTTTTTAGGTAAAAGATGTATCTTTGCTAATGCTTTCTTTAGACGATGTTTGCTTAAATTTTGTATACTATTTGGATTCTTTCTATAACCTCCCGCTAAACTATTCGTCGAAGACCAAACTGATTGAGATGATTGTGAGATAGAACTGCTTATTGGCAATAATGGTGGCGCACTATTAAGACATTCGTAATAACCTAAACAAAAAATATAAACATCGTTAAGTAGGAGTTAAAAAAATAAATGTAAAGCAGTATTTGATATCGTATTTGTACTTGTTCTTACCAAGAAAATTACATTTAACTGATAAAACAATGTGGGTACTCGCTTTAATTTTTTCAAAAGCCTCACTCAAATGTAAACTTTTAACATTTAACCCAGAAAGTTCTAGAATTTCATCGCCAATACGAAGTCCAATACAACTTTCTCCACCATTTCCATTAGATATGCTAGAGATGTAAAGACCGTATCCTAGCTCCCCACCACCCATAATATTGAATGGCAAAGCATCATCTCTAGATTTTCTCGCTATTGTAACTTTTCTTATCCTCGACTTTGCACTGCAAGCTATTTGCAATAATCTTAACTGTCCTTGCATATCACTTTGCTTTTCAAGTAATTGTTGGAATCGAACGAGGAATGAAAATAATTTGGCATCCGCTTCAAAATCGACAAAATGATTGTTGACCCTATAAAATCATTTTAATTTTTAAATCCTTCGAAAGAAAATAAATCTTAATACTTACCATAATAGTACAACTCGAGTAACTCGGTCTCTTAAATTCATATCCATTGTAAACCAGGTTATCAATTTCTCAATAAGTTTGACTTGATTATCCTCATCAAATATTCTTTGGGTGAGTAAATAATCTTCTACGTATGTTGGATCTCCGCTAGGATTTTCCATAAAAACTAATTGGTTCATAAGTTCTTCGCTTGTACCCCGAATAACTGAGACTGAGACAGAATGTTGTAGATTGCTATCAAAACTACGCTGTTCTGTTACAAGGACAATTTCTTGATCCTTTTTTATCACTATTTGATTATCTTGTCCCTTAATTTAAAAAAATGTTTATTAATAAATTTTTCCGAAAGATTATAAAATTAAGTATAATTACTTGTTTCAAAATTCTAAAATAATCCTCTTGAGTAACACATACAAATTGACAATCCTGGATAAAAATAACGAAATATGATATTTGTAATAAAACAATAATATTTTTTTAGTGAATTGACTTACATCAGTACGCGTTCTCATTTGTCCACGAAAATATTGTTTTGATAATGTAGGCGGAAGTCTAGGAAAATAAGCAAGATATAAAATAAACATATTTTTTTAATTTATATTTTATAATATTACCCAAATGAATCACCAGGACTTAAAATATAACTTTTTCCTTCTTGATGGTCAACTACTTCAACCGATCCGTGAACTACTACTGACCAAGAATCTAATTCTTCGCCATCCGATAAAACTAATGTTCCTGCTTTTTCGACAACAGCCTAATAATTTATAAAATAATACATTAATTTTAATTTTAACAAATAATCAAATGTAGGTTAAGTTAATCGTGAAAAAACTTACAAAGACCATAACCGCTGAAATATATAAAAAAAAATTACGAATTTAGAAAACTTGTATAAATATGTATAAATATTATATAGATATTTGCTTAAAAATAAATTTCAGATTGATTGAAATTATTTGATTCACTTACCTACTAAAGATTTTCGTACATTAATTGTTAAATCATTAAAAGCTTGTAGATGTTGAGTAAATTCAAGCAAAACTTGTAAGTCATGTTCAGATCTCTCATTTGGACTTTTTAGAAAAAATGAAATAAAAATAAGTTATAGGTAATTTATGATAGATTAATCGCAATAATAATAAATATATCTTTATCCTTACTCAATTTCTAGACATTCTCTAACTGCATCTCTAACTTGCATTTGATTAAGACTGTGAGAATCAATAGAATCAATTTCATCCTCGTCCGAGTCGACAACTGACTCAACTAAACCAGTAAGATCGACTTCATCACTTATCCCACTAGGATTAGAAGAACACATTGTATCCGATCCTTGAAGAAGAACAAAAATCACATTTTTAATACAAACATTCTAACCATAATAATAATAAGTATTGAAAAATATTTGATTTATCAGATGATTCATTGTAAATATTAATACCAGAATAAGCACTGCTTGTATCAGAACCAAGTGATTCACGCGAGTACATAAATCCTATTAGTGATAATTAAACATTAGCTTTTATCTAAGGACTTTATCTTAGGTTTAAGAATAATAAGCATAAAGCAAACATTATTTTATTATTAGACAAATTACCATTAAAAGAATCCATATATTCTATACAAATCATTTCACTGGGTTCTAATATGAGGCATTCGTTGGGCCGTCTTGTAATTCCTGATGGCCTTCGTCCAAAGCTATCATAAAAATAGTAATAAAATATGCAAAATTATAATGGAATTAAAAAAATAAACATAATTTGGTTTCATAAAATGGTAATAATACCTGGTAATTGGAAGAAACATAGAACCATCAATAAAAACAGAGCCGGATAAAAGAATGTACCAACAAGTCTAAAAGAATATAAAAAAACCATTCACTTAATGCCTATTAAAATTAATTGTTATAGCTCAATTAAAGTAATTTGAGCTATGGTAGGTAGGACTTACGGCCAATTCTCCTCGACAATATAAAATATCATTTGCTAAAAGATAAAAATAACTCAATATTAATTATTAATAGATACATCTTAAGAACTTAATAAATAAATATACTCGTACAATCTTACCTGATTTTTTAAGGTACGTACAAGAATTAGAAATTAATAATATTTTCGTGTCGTCATGATGGGATAAAAATTCCAACGATCTAAATGTAAAAAATACAATTAAAAGCATTTAACATGTAGAAATTTTCAACATTTACAGGTCATATTATTCTAATGTTATATCAATTAGTGATTTTGACCCCACTTTCACAAGTAAATGTAAACATGAGGCCAAAATCTGGTTTTTCACAGCTGAATTACATACATTTCTGAATAGAAAAAGCTTACCTTAAAGAGTAATAAAGGTTCTGTATATCATGTGATGTCCGTCTCTCTGGATCTCTCCGAAGTGACCTTATAAATGATGGTGCGACCAAACTATGACCCGTGGCCAAAATTGTAGATGATTTGTCACTACCACCACTACCTAAACTACTCATACTACTCGTCGTCTCCATATTACATACAACTAGACCATAAAAAAATGACACTTTTGCCTTCTATAAAAAACTAACTAAACTTAAAACTAACCTAACCCCAAAAAATGACCCCTATCTAAATCCTAAAAAATTTCTTTTCTAGAAATCTAAAGGAGTACAAATTAACAAACTATATCTACCTACACATTATACATTACATTTAAAAGTCACATTATTGTGGACATAACTAAAACAATAATAACAAATAGTCAATAACCTCTAAAATATCTCTAAAAATTACATAAATACTAAAAAAAATTGACAATTTAATGATAAAAAGGCACTTACAAATCCCCTAATCAATTATAAACTCGACATTTACATGATCCTTATCTAAATCCTTATCTTGTGAAAGTAGTATCCAAAATTATGTCCAAATGTCCAAAATTAGTTGAATTTCCACTAATTTTGGCCAAAATTTCACAAAAAATTAAGAATTTGAAGAATCTGGCAGTTATGGCCAGTGTATGTAAGGCCGTAAAAGGCTAATTGTAATTATTTTGAGGACACTTCCTTATAAACTAAAAATATTTATTGTATGACACTTAACTATAGCTATGTGCCATACTTATATATCTATTGTAATTGTAAAGTTAGTAGTATAATTTAACAAGTGCCTTTATAAAAAGTGTATAATTTTATATGGGAAATGTTCATTTCCTTTTTAATTCAGATTCTGTTGATGATTAGAAAAAGTATTAATACTTGGTCATATAAATGTTTCTAATGCCCCCTGATGCACGCAATATTAGTCTTGAAACTTTTTATAAAATAAAAAAAGCTTTTTTTTACCATAATCATCATAAGCATCAATGAATGTTCAGGAATTGAGAAATTGTTCCATTTTTAATTGTTCATTTAGGTGAAATCGATATTATAATTAAAATAATTTACTAATTACATAAGCAGGCTACTTTAAATTGTGTCTTTTGAAGCTCTTTTTTTGTTTATTTTTAGGCTTTATGAGAGAAAGCAGGAAAGTTGCTGAATTGTTCTTTTTCCATAATAATTGTTCATTTTAGGTGTAATAGTGTAATAGTAATAGTTTTTAGGTGTAATAAGGTCCTTTTAATTATTTGTCTTGAAACTTTATTGAGTATATTTTTAGCCGATTTTAGTTATTTATAAGGCAATTATTCAATGCTCAAGATCAGGAATTTTAATTATTTATCCATTATTGATTGTTACCTAATAATAAGGCGAAATAAGTATGAAGCTTAATTGTCCATTTAAGATTTTTTTTAAATTTTTATGCTTTTTTACGCAGTAGAAATATGGTAAAAGATAATTTTGATGAATTGTTCATAATAGTCATAATAATATAACTTGGAAGTAAAGTAGGTAATTGCTCATTTTAGTTCATTTTCTGATCCAAATTTCCTCAAAAATTAGTCATTTTAGCTATTTTTTAAAAATTCAACAAATATAATGTAAATATAATCATTAATATTCAGAAAAATTGTCGAATTGTTATTATTCCTACATACTTGTACAGTATCCTATACTACTCCGTAATTGTTCATTTGAAGTAATCTTTTCTGAAACTGGAAAATTTAAGCTTTTGGCTTTTAGTCAAAATACTAAAAATAAAGGTAGGTTCAGAAAAATTAATGGATATTATGCAGTTTTAATTGTTCATTTTTTAAGTGAAAACACTTTAATTTAATTTCCATCAATAATAGCCTTAATAATACAACATTACAGGTCACGGGTTCATATAATAATAATACATAGTTTATATATAGTATTATGTAAATGCAATGTTCATATTCATTTAGAGAATGATTAAAATTTTTCTTAACATAGAGAATTGAGGTACCTAATAAATAATACTTTTTTTATCATTATTAATTATTATTACACTTAACTATTTGACTTATCTGAATCTGTAGCTCGACCTACATTTAGATAACAATTTCTTATAATTTATTCAAAATCCTAAGCATTAAATTTTTTTGAACATTTAATAACAACGACATACTTCATCGATTCTCACCTCATTTTAAACATTGAATTTTTTTTAACGAAGAACGAAGACTTCGACTTGAATCAAAAAATAATTTTTTATATATTTTTGTAAAATGTAATACAGTACACCTATATATTGATAACGTAGCGAGTTGTTAAACAACTAAAGTACTTTAAATTTTAACTAAAAGTACTTAAGATTAAGTAATTATGTATATGACTTAATACACGTTTCATAGTACTTAAGAGATAATAATTTAAATATGATTTTGATTGGAATGGTTTTGAAATAGATTTTAGTTGAAATCAGTTATATAATTATTTTCATTATTTCCCATGATACTAGTGGCTTTGAGGAAGTCAGTGGTGGCGGATCCTCCTATCAATCCAGCCGATGGTGAAGAGGTTTTGGTGTCAAGTGAACGTCTTGACTCGACCACGATAAAGTCGATTGTCTAAAAAAAGTCAAATGATACATGATCACTCTCTATTCAGCTATGAAAAACCTCATTTTGGCCTATATTTTACATTATTTTCCAGGAAATTCCGAACAAAATAAGGCTTCAAGTTTATTTGAAAGTTGAAATTCTAAAAGGTTCAGTTCGAAAAAATCTGATATTCGTTTCAATTTTACATAATTACTTGAAATCAAAGCCAAAATCAGAGTTTTTAAAACTGAATTCGATAAATCTATACGATGTTTCAAGTCTGAAAGGCCAGGTTTTGTTCTCAATTTTACTGTAAGGTATATGATTCTAATATCGAGTTTTTCTATGCTGAATTATATAAAACCGATAGAGGTATTCTTATCTCAAATTCTATATTGAAATCCCAGATTTTGTAATAATATACATACTGTATAAAATCAAATGGGCAAAAACTACTTAGGTTTTCAAATCAAATTAAAAATTGAGATACATTTTGAGTGTCTTATTTATTTAATTTTAGAATAGATATAGAGTTTTTAAGGAAAACCTTACCGATTTTTCGGTTGAATTGAACGAGTCGGATATTATTCTAGCTATCTGATCATGCTATAGAAAAAAACCATAGATATAATTAGGTATATAGGTATCATTAAAATTCAAGTGGATCAAGATCAAAGTGACATTCATACCTCAAGTCCATCTAATTTTTGACCGTCAACTGTCAACTGTAGTAGAAAGAATACATTAAAAATTAAATAAGCAATTAAAATATAGGCTTGGCATTTTAAGTAAAGGTTTATTTATAGACTTACAATGACTTGCCCAGGTTTCAAATTACTATTGAAAGCACACCCATCATGCTATTGTGGGATATGTAAAAAAATCCATTAAAAATAAGAATTGAAATCGAAATGAGAGTTGAACTTTATAGATTTTTTGGGGGTAATAAAAACCAAGTCTCATAAATGGTTTTTTGCATCTTTTGAACTTTTATTTATGGAAATATTAATATACGAGTATAAATGGTAGAGCTTACATTAACATTAATAATGCGAGGTAAACGATGTGGAGTATTAATGCCTCCCTCAATGGCAACTAGAAATGTAAAATATTTAGAGGTTAATTACAGGTGCATTACACATATAAGGAGTACAGTAAAGTACATTACCATTACCTAGCTTCAATATGCAATCTACATCTACATAGAGATATCTATATAGGATACTTATGTACATTGAACATTGAGATATGATTACAATTACACACAGGTATATGGTAATGGTAATGTAATGTAAAGGTAGATTGTAGATATAACTGATAGTTCTAATCTCTCTCAAAAATACCTTGAGGCTATCATTTAGGTATATTTTTTTTTATATTTTACTACAATTTTGTTTTGTACTCACTGCCAAGAAGTGGTTTGACTTTCTGTACTCTGACTCGGTAGCGAATAGCCGGATGATTATTCATTGAATTGGGCTGCAGTTGTTTCTGTCAAAATAATTTCAAAAATTTCAAAATTTTAGTTAATTTTTCTAATTCACATCATAAACCTAATCTAATGAACGGAGATTCGAGCAATGCAATTTCAAATGCAGACTGTGATACTTCAGGTGAGAAAAAAGATCTTGCAGTTATGAAGATACCAAGACCCAAAATTATTTCGAGGGATGGGGAACAGATTTCTGGATCTGGAGCGAGTCATAATAATACCAGGTAAATCTTGAATCTAATTACGAGTACAATAGTAGATACTCAAGTCCTATTTTGAGGTCTAATTGATGGTTTTTCGATGGTTCTTAGGATGGAGGATCCAGAATACCTGAGGGGGGATGAAGGTCAGTTATCTAAAGAAATAGATCATTCACCAGAACATCTGAGAGATTGCAATAAGCCTAAATCCCCACCACCAGATTATTTAGAGAGCAATAATAACAAATAATAAACCAAATATTGCGCAAAATCATTGAACTTATTACCATAAGATTACCTATTTAGATTTTTAAGTATTACATTTGTATTACCTACATTGCATAGCATAGTACAGTAGGAAGTGGCTAACTTATTTTTGTATCTAATCTAATCTAGCACATTTTTCATATTACATAATTTATGTACCTAAACCTTAACTTTAATAATAGTATTATTATTTAATAATTAATGGTTAGAACTTACGATTGGGCTATTTTGGAATGGCGATTGGCAAATCATTGGATTAAAATTATCGTACAGCATATCATTACACTGTAAAAATAGAATATTTTATAAGTAATTAAGATATAAAAAATTTAAAAAGACAGAGCTGGGTCTCAAATTGTTTGTTTTTTTTGTCTACACTTACATCTAGTAAATTAGTATTATGGGGATTAGTAATTAATTTTCCATAAATCAGGTCGTCGAATGTGAGTCGGTCACCTATAAATAAATAGTTAAAATTTAGACTTGAGTCCTCAAAATTCCAAAATTGCAAATACTTACAAGTTCTAACAAGTTCTCGTACTTCAGTTAAAAGCGTAAACTAAAAATTTTAATATAATTATTTTTCTATATTTAATACGTCTAGGTAAGGTTTACCATTTTGTATTATAAAAATGTACACATTATTACATATTTTGATTACCATATTATTAATAATAAAATAAAAAATATATTTTGTAAAGCACTATAATCTTTAAAAACCTAAAGAGTATACCTTGTCACTTGTGTTGAGTAGCTCTAGGAGAATTTTAACGAAGGTTTCGACTGCAAGGAAGCCCTAAATTAGAAAAATTGACCATTTCTTAAGTTCATATATTTAAACAATTTTAATTTTGAATTCAGCTTTTTTGATAAATAATCAAAAAATCAAAAGTTGCATAAACTTTCTTCCAAAGTCTACTAGCTATTTCGTCTATTTCCTATATTCTGAATTATGTTTATGCAAAAAAGGCAAAGGCAGGGTACTTGGGTAGTGCAGGTGTACAAACTGATATTAACCTAAGGTATGTTTTAATTTTGAATGTTTTTGAATAGATTCAATCAAGATTCAATAAGAAATTGAGAGATACTTTAGTAGGTCGTACCTATTTATGTACATTATCTACGATATTTATATGTATAAAGATAAAGATTCATATAAAATAAAGAAAGTTAAAAATATCACAGCTTTACATTATTGAATTTGAAATCGGAATTCCACATAGGTACCTATAATAGGTACCTAATGTACAATACGAGTATTTCTCAGGAGGAATTTTGTTAAATTGATTTTGATTTAATGAAAAAATAACTTGGATACCTATTGTATTGATTTTGAATATGAGAATTTTTGGATATTTTGATTTTATGGTTATTTGAATATATACCTACGATATGAGATTATGTATTTGATGATAAAAATCTCTGAAATTATTGTGTCTGAATTCCAAAATAAATGATTGAATTTGGATTTTGAAGGTTTGTATGGTATTAAGTATTAGGTAGGTATTAGGTAGGTATGTAATTTAAAGATTGTAATCTCACCTGCATGTATTCTAAACGGTAAAAAGTAAATCTTGAATGCTCGGATTTAGTTAGCAGAGTTCTTGCTTTCTCTTCAACCATCTGAAGTACAGACATTTGCGAGGAGGAGCTGGTGCACAATTTGTCTTCCACAGTCAGACCAGTCCCCTCGTCAATGTCCAGCAAGGTGCCAGAAATCCCATTTCGGTGTTCCAGCATCACATTCCTCTGCTCCTCTTCCACTGGAGCTACAAAATATATACAAAATCAGAAATGATCTCTTTGTAATAATCCTAGACTAATAAATTGGTATACTCACCAGCTGGGATTTTCCCAACTGAAATAAGAAAATAATCTCATAAATATGTTAATTAATTTCCTTATAAATAATAACTTACCATAAGAGACAATCATTGTCATTTTTCGATTGGACTTTAAAATTTGGACCGCCTTGTCATGTGTTAGACAACTGAAATTACGATTATTCACCGACAATATCTCATCTCCCCTCTGCAAAGTAAAGAGAAAGTAAAGAGAAAGTTCAGAATAAAAAAATATTAATTTACTAATACTAATACTTGTATGGTATGTCAGCTTAAAATATTTCAGAATCTCATTTAAGATCTTGAAAAATCAAATGCATATGATTCTAGGAAAATATTGATCCAGTACAAGTTCAAATTTAGAAAAATAGTAAATTTATGATGGTCAAAAATGTGATTTACCTCTAATCCAGCTCTTTCCGCAACCGAGCCAGTATCAACTCCAGTCACATAAATTCCGAGACCATACTCAGCTCCACCACGGATCATCAGCCCGAGGTTTTGTCCTGGCTCGATGAGCAGGTCAATAACACGAGAATTTCTTCTCGTTGAGTAATCGTTAGCCATTGAGCCTAGGTGAGGGGAAGGGGGTGGTGGGTCACAAATATTTCCTTAAAAGAAATAAAAATTTGTAATTTTTACGGACTATATAATATAAGTAATATTAGTGCTTAAATAGGTATTTACCGTGTCTATCGACCCAGGTATAATAATGAGGATAAGCGACTCCAGCACTTCCAGCTCTCGAACTATTCGGGTTTAAATTGGCAGAGATGGGGAGGTTATCATTAGTGTAGGCTCTCGTGGGGGGACAATTTTCTTGCCTCAACTCTAACTTTAACATTTGCTTATTTTTTAGCACCTACATAGATATATAATAGAGTCTTAATCATATAAAATTCATAAATTTTTGTAAAGAAATCACCTTCAAAGCATCTCCATGCAGAATATTTGTAAAATCAACATCATTAGCTGAGAGTATTTCATCTAGAAGCAAATAAATTAGAATAAACAGAGTAAAAAATTCTAATTCATTTCTATCTAGTAGTACTTAGGTATCTCAATTTTATTTGAGATTCAATTTTATTTGAAAAAATTTGAATGTTAATAACCTCCAGAACGGATTCCAAAAGTTTCAGCAATCGATCCTAAAACCAAATTTAATCAGATTTAACTTTTTTCTACATACCTATATACAAGTGCCTACCTACTCCAAGAAGGTAGGTACTTTAATCAATTTTAAATTTTAAAACACATACCTGGCTCGACCCTCCAAATATATACTGGGTTTCCTGGAAAAATTCCAAAATTGAATATCCATTTAAAAATGATTTTAAATTCAATTTTGAATGATTTTGAAAAGTTTAAAAACATCCCATTAAGAAATTCTAATTTTTATTTTATGAGAAAGCAACTTTCTCCAGCTGATAAATGAAAGTTTACTCTATAGGTATAAACACTAAGGGTAATTGCATATAATTATAGATTGCAAGTTTAAAGAACTAATTAGGCTAATTTATTAGAGAGAAAGTTTTGAGCTTACCAAAGTCGACACCACCTTTAATATTAAATCCAAAACTAGGAGTCTCGTTACTTTTGTGTAGTTCAACAAAATATGACATAATAATTGGGGAACACCAGAATGAAAGTAGTACGTATAAGTATTGTGTACTTATGTGTAATTGACTTTTGTGTATGGATATTAAAAAATTTGAAAATAAATAACAAAAGACAAATTGAGGGGAACCTTCATATTAGCAGAGTTAGGAGTAGTGTATCGTACTGTACTATGCAATGTGAGGATGATGAGAGTACAAAGTTTATATATTTTATTTTCTTTTTGTCCAGAAACTGGAGCTAAAATTACATACCCTACTACTACCATGTATGTATGTATTACTACTATGTACTTACCTACTTAGGTAAGTATAAGGATCGATTCTTCTTTTTAGCTCTCCCTCTGAACTCTGAATTTGAATCGATATTTATCGATCCAGCCTGGCCTTGAAAAACATCTTCATTTACTCGCACAAAAGAGATAAGAAATTTGCACATCAATTTTAATCCGATAAAATTCATTTTTCGTCATGTCATCAGAAAAAATCGGGCTCAAGTTGACCTTTCAGTTCTTATACTGGTAGTCTGATATCAGGAAAACCGATAGCTTATGCTTGGTATATAGCTAGATGATACGCACTACCTACCTATTATCCAGTCTGGTCTGACTCAAAATTTGTTTGCAAAAAGTTCAATAAAAACAAAAAGGGTACACTTTACACATACTATTTAATCCAATTCAATGACTATATTTATTGTGTAAACAAACAGAGAGCTGACAAACAAAACCCATTGAGGATTGAATTCAAAACAATGACTTTTTGGCACCTATTTAACTCTTATTATGCCTATACTATTCTGTTACGTACCTACTTATAAAGACATAATTTATTAAAAATTTGCCAAAATCGCATGGATTTGACAATGTCAATGTCCTATAAAGTTCAAGGCCAGTCATCTCATTTAAAATTCCAAATTTTTTGAAAAATTATTAAATTACATTCAACAGTAGGTATACTGATATAATGTACCTAAGTGCAATTTAAGCCAAGATTAGCCAAAACAAAAGGTTTTATTTGCGACTAATATTGTACTTGTAGGGTACTATATGAAATCCCTCGAGTATTTTTTGTGGCTTATGAAAATCTAATCATTGTTAAGTACTCTTATAAATACTTCATTTTATTTACTTTACTGAATAATTCATCAAAATTTATGTTTATAGTTTATAAACACTTTTTACATTTTCAAATCCCCATACTTGCTAAAGGTAATTTTAAGCCCACTTAAGATTAGGATCTATTTATATAACAATAAATTACACAAAAATAATGTTAAAAACTTGAACCATTCAATTCTTATATCTTTAAAGTGCCCTTAATTGAAATTTATACTCAATAGCTTAAAATTTTAATCAAAATTAACGATAAAGTTTATGGCCTATTAGTAGTTGAATCTATGTATTCTGTAGGTATTTATGGATATAAGGTAGGCAAAAATGAGGTAGGCATTTATTTTCGTTACAAGAATGTAGTTTTTTTGTATTTATGAGAAAAATATCAGTAAATTTTATGGGTAAAGTATTTATTTGGCATTTGGAATTGCAAGCCATTATAAGCAATTGACATTAGAGCCCAAATATAAGCGAGTATTTAGCCACTAATCGCAAGTTTTCTCAAATTAATTGGTAGCTATTTAAAAAAAGTTGATGATAAATCCATATATCGTACATAATAAACCATTAAAAAAATATTGATTATTGATTATTGAGTATTGAGTATGATACCAGGAGAGATGCATGGAATGGAAATTGGATACTTAATTATCGTTAAAATTTATAAATATCTATTCAAGTCTCAAGTAAGTACTTATAGTATGCTGATACATGGTACTTAGTAATACTGTAGTAGTAGGCAGTAGGGCATTTTGATTTTTCGATGATAAGGGTTTTAAGGGGATTTTGTCCATAAGTACGAGTATACTTGACGTATGACGTCATAGGACTTGAAAATTTGAAGCTTTTTTGGGATTTCGGATTTTTGAGAATGATTCAGAGATTCAGGGATTCAGCAGGATGTTAGCATGAGTAAGTAGTATATGTGTGTACTTAAGTACTACTCCTATTTATAGGTATTATGCAAGTGTATGAGTAAGTAGTAGTAGAATAGTATTAAAACAGAGCATGGATTTTTATATAGAAAAACCGAGGGGGAAGTAGGAATTCTTCATTTCGCCTCCATCATAACATCACCATCGATTTGTTTTCCCGAATAGAACCTTATACATATTCCTATTCCTACCTACCTAGTCTAGTATATAGGCCTTATACACTGTACCTACATACATAGTACTTTTTTGCCGACAAAACCATAATACTTACTACTACCTACTTACATTTACTAGTAAAAATATTACCAGCCTTACTGATTTGATACTCTTTTCTCGAGATTTTGTTGAAAGTTAAACCTCTTACCCACTTTTTGTATTTTGTACCATATTAGACTCGTACCATAGGTACTACTTACTTATTATTACTTTACTAGTATTTGTACTATCTTATAGAGTATTTATTACTTTGTAGGCTCGCTGTGTGTACATTCATAAGTAATAAGAATAAGAGGTTCACCCCGAGAAAGCAATCTTGTTCGAGTGAATTTATGTAATTCATAAAATATGTCTTCTATTTCGAGTAGTGCTTCATCCATAATTAACGATATTACCAAGTGCTTGAATCGTATCACGAAGAATAAGAATTCGGCCAAAGGACTGCATCATGATGGTGGAAGTGGAGGTGGTGGAGGAGGAAGTGGTGGCGGTGGTAATAAATCAAACCTACTCACTCCAAAGACTCCAAGAAAACAGAATAGTTTATTCATTAAAAAGTGTAATAAGAACAAGAGCTACAAAACCCTACAAGAGCTTTTCAGCGATCGAGAATTCCTCGTGAATCATTTCTTCAAATATTTTCGTGGACTTGATAAACTTCCACTTTTGCTAATTTCCAAGCAATGGAAAGACATTTGTTTTGCACAACCAGATTTTTTCAATGATCTCATACCGGTACATAACATACCATAAATTAATTTAATACAGTTCTGAATTACCAGCGTTAGCCTCAAATTTGCATAAACTCGTGTAAAATTGAGACGACCATTTGGTTTTTCAGAATCAAATTACCGATACTATACAAGTAAACTGTAATCATTTTCTAAAACCATTATTTTTGTATTTTTAGCATTTAAAATGCCGAGAATTTAAAAATAACAAGTGTATTCTCAACGCTAATGGAGAACGGAGGAGATTTTACGGTTCAATTGTCAAAAGAGGGTAAGATAGCATAAACTTTCAATCAAGAGATACTTATTTATACATACTACCATACACATACAGAATAATATCAACTGTATTATGTACAAATAATTAATTCTATTTTTTGATTTTGTAGATATCAGTCACTAAAACTGTCATCAGCATCAGATGAAGATGGTGATGATGTATCAATACATTTCAGTCAAGGCTCAAGTCAAATAAGACATTTAATACTCGAACAAAGCAGCATCTCAGATAAAGGACTTTTCAATTTAATCGACCATTTAAGTAATTTAAGAGAGATCGAATTGATCTCTTGTAATGAGATTTCAGAGATTGGATTTAAATCACTTCCATCAGAACGGACAGAGAAATTAAGGATAGAAGATTGTATTCATTTCTCAGACCAGTCAATGTCATACATTTCTAATCATATGTCATATCTTGGCGAATTTCACCTCCAAGCTTATCATGTAACAGATGTTGGATTAATATCCTTTAAATATGGACAAACACTGACGACATTGTCATTAAATCATTGTTGGGAAATCTCAAATCAGGCTTTAATTTATATCGGTAAAAAGCTTTAAACTACCTACATACATATTAATATGTATAATTATACAATAGCAAATGATTTCTTTTTTTATATAGTTTCTTCATTACCAAATATTGTAAACTTAAACTTGAGCGGATGGTAAAACTGTATTTTACAAATAATATGCTTAAACTAATTCTAATTTTTGTTTTATATAGTACAAAGATAATTGATAATGGAATTGAAGTTTTGTCTGAAAATCTACCAAACCTAAAGAAATTAGATTTAAGTTGGAATTCAAGGATTTCTGACTCTAGTCTTGAATTTATTGCTTGTGATCTTTGTCAATTAGAATCTCTCATATTGGACAGGTATGTCATAAAATTTAAAATAACTAGATTTATAGTATAAAAGGAATCCAATTTATTTCTACTTAATTTTTCCAGATGCTGCCAAATAACTGACCTAGGGATTGGATATATTTCAACCTTATCAAATCTTCAAATCTTATCACTTAGATGGCTTATTAATTTAAGGGAGATTACTTGCCTAATTAGCCTTAAAAAATTGCAATTTCTTTCACTGGCAGGTAATACTATACTAATACTACTATATAACTTACACGTTCACTGAACTAACTTTCGCAAATCTTTTTTACTTTTCTAGGATGTAACAATATTTTGTAAGTCTTTTAAATAAAATCTTGATAACTCATTTACTATTTTAAATCTAATTATTTGCTTCTTTCTAATTACAGTGAAGAAAGTATCTCAAATTTTTCACGTTCTACATCGCTACAAGAACTTGAAATAACCAACTGTGGATTTTCTCCAAAACTAATAGAATCTTTATCCAAAACTAACAATTTCATAATTACAGAGTAAAAAATTGTCGATAAAGTAAAAACTTTTTACTTGATATATATATATTTTTTAAAAGATATTATTCCAATAATAAACTTTTATCTCCTATCAATATAAAATGTCATAAATCATAATTTATACTTTGTATTAATAGGACTATCTATAACCCTTTTTTCTGATTTATACAAACACATCATTTTAAAAAATATATTACAAATTAGTATAAATAAAGTATTATTTATATAATAATTATTAAAAAACAACAATAATTTCGTTCAATTGACTCTCTATCTCTATACTTATGCATAGGTGCTATACATAGTACAAATACAAAATTTTCCAAGGAGGATCTATGACCTAAGACATAGGTAGGTAGGCTTACATTACATACATTTTATAAGATGGGATTATTTTTGGTTTTTGTTAAAAATATTTATTGAAAGGATCATCATTCATAAAAATGAAGTCTCAATTATAAATCAATATAATTGCTTTTTAATTATAACAAAAGAGAACAAGTACTAGTAGAATTGCAACAAATAATTATAATTATATAAACCTAGTATAGTAGTAGTAAAGTATGTATACGGTATAGTTTCATTTTCATGATAATGGACAATAAGTATTATTTTCATACATACATATTATAGACAATAAATTATATAGCAGTTCTTTTAACAAAGTTAAATTTATACATCATAAATAATTATTTTAGTTAAATAATAAGGAATTTCTTACAATTTCTTTTCAGGCGGGCAGCTGTAACTTTTTCCCTTTGAGGACTATTAACAAATAAAATAAAAATAAAATTAGCACCAACTTTTTATAACTTGTTTTCATACTAGAACTAGAACAGTATGAGAAGGTCGAGGATAATCTTACCTTTGGTAACATAGAGATAAAAGAAATCACAATAAAGAACCGTTTGTAGGATGCCAGCAATAATAGCGATCAAATCATAAAAGTTCTCAAAGAAATATCTATATCCCCAGTTTAAAATGTACAGCGCTAAAAAAGTAATAAAAAATAGAAAAACATTAATGATCAACACAATAGTAGAATAGGTATTTTTTTTTGTTGATGATATTTTAGAAAATACATAATGCTATACTAATGCTAAGTACCTCTGTAAGAACCAAGGGCGAAAAGATAGTGGCTTGTAATGGATTCGGCTTCTCCTGTTTTTGACACCATAAATAATTGTGGTAGGATTGCCACTGCTTCCAAGTAAATAGACCATGTCCAAAGTATCTTTAGGAAATAAAGAATTAAATTAAATAATAGTCATTTACAATTTCTTGTATCCAAATGTCCAAAATATGGTATATTATCTACTCCTCCCTATACCTACTTATATCATATCATCCAGCTTCTCAAAACCATTCTACTCTACATAATAAAATTATTATGCATTTACTTGTAAAATTTAGGTTAAAATCTGGTTTTGAGGAGCTGAATTTGTAGTTTATGATCAACCTACCTCCATAACAGTAAATTCATGATTAATCAACAGAGCCAAAGTTGTGACCGGAATGAGCAAGAATTCAATTCTAAAATAAAAGTAAAAAGACAATTGACATGCTTACAATACATATTTTTAAAATGACATGACAATGGGTGGTTACCTAAAAGTGTCATTATTAGCGTCATAGGTAGCTTTGAATTTGAAATAGATGAGATAGATAGTGGCATAACTGGAGGCGAGAAAGAAGATTTTCATCGAGGTGTTGTACACGGAGACAAAGTTTGTGAGAAGGTCGAGATACCGAGCTGTGTAGGTCAAGGCGAAGAGCAGCTGGGATTTACCACTGATACCTGTGGGACAAAAGACCGACATGTCATCATCACCATATTACAACATAATAAGCAATTAACTCTAGCCAATTTAGAAAGCTTAGTTGTTTTTAAAAAACTCGAAGGGTACCTGAACAACTTCTGGTCTTCCATATTTTGATGAGTAGGATGACGATGGCGGTCAAATGGGCCAAATCACCAGCTAACCGAAATAAATTCATTTTCTGATCTTTCTAATGATGTTCCAGTCCACAATTGTCCACAATTAACTTTAATTGTCCAACTTTATTTAAGAGAAAATGACGTGGCCGAACAGACAGCGGACACAAAAAAAATCTTATCAAAAATCAAAAAACTTTTCAATTTTTCCTCTCGCCAAATACCCTGCACTTTGACTCATAGTAGAGGGCAGACAATTTGATCCTCGAATTTTTGTAGCTTTCTTATCAAACGGTTTTTGCAAAATATTTTGATCCAGAGGTTTTTGTGTTATCTTAATTTATTTCAGCTCTGAATAACCCGATTTTCTCCCCTATTTTCATCTACTATGAAATCATTTTTTTCAATTTCCAGTACCTTCTAACAAATAAACTAAATACATAAAGGTACAAGTAAGAGTAAATTTCACTTTATTTTTCTTTCATATATTTCAGCTTTGAATAATTCGATTTTGACCTTAACTTTCATCTAAATTAATAAATTAATCTTGGATTTTGTCAGTATTTACTATTAATAAGTCATATTTTTTGCTTTTTGAAACATTTTCAAGCATATGGGCTGGGCTATCTATCTATCTAGGGTAAATCTGGGATATAATATCTGAATCTGGAGAAAAGAATATTTGTTGTTCTTTTCAGCTCTGAATAGCTCGATTTTGGCTTGAATTTTTATATGTATATTGAATTTTTAGCCGTATCTTTAGCTTTTCAAAACACTTTCAAATACAAAGCATATACCTATAAGGTACAAATAAGATAATTAAATCTGAGTATCTGAATTTTAAATTCTGAAATTTGAGGCAAAGTAAGTATCTACCTATAAAATATAAAAGAATTTTTCTTTATGTACATTATACAGATATAATTGATTTTGAGAATTTATCCACCAAGTTAGAACTTGAGTAAAACTCAAACTTTTGCCTAAAATTACAGTTAATTTAAGGTATTTTATTCTACTTTATAAATTGAATAATAAGTATCCAGCTCAAGCTCAAAGATATTGATCAGTTAATTGTATGTAGAAGCGAGTGTGTAGTATGTAGATGCGTATAAATTTGCATATTATAATTAGAAATCTCTATAAAATCATTTTTGAATTGAAGGTCTTTTAATAATTAAGATTTTAATTTACATTTTCCTCAAATCTGTTTATATACCTATTTCTGCTACATATTCATATACTAGATCTAAGAATAAGTTAGTCAAAGCTTTCTGTAGACTTCATCATAATCATAATTTAAGTACCATAGATAAGTAGGGTATATATAAGGTTATTTATATATAAGAAAAAAACCATTTTCACTCAATTACTTTTGAGAATTTGCTAAATGAATTTGCAAGCAATGTATACAAATGCATGGTAGTAAAGTTCCAAAAGATTTCTATTAGTAAATTTATTTAATATTCCATTGGATTGTAATGATTTTTACTTACAGAAATTTTTTCACATATAGATACATTCGATCCTATATAAACGATCTCAGTTTTATCGAATTCGCATAAAAGGTTTAGATTTAAAGGTCGGGTCGAAAGTCATCAGCTTTATTTAATCTTAATATCGTTAAATCAGAAATGCTATGCATTTAGTTAGTATAATCAGAGTCAGTGTCATAAGAATTATCTTCTTGACCATAATTTTGTTGGAAAATGGATCATATAAACTCATCAAAACATGAATTTACAATCAACTACCGACATATAAGATACAAATACATACATCTTACTAGATACTATTAGGCAGTATACATTTTATTGCAAATTGTATACAATTTATGTAGGTACTAATTGATAATTTACATAAAGAAATGCACATCAATCTGTAGTACTCGTACATAGTTGGCAATCGTGTAAATAATAATAAACTAAAATACATTTTTGGAAAACATCAAATGCAGCCAAGCTACAATTAACTACTTACCTACTGCCATTCTTAAAAGTAATTATTGTACTTTTAAGGTTTATCCAAAATGTAATCAAATCAATCTATCTTTTAGTATCTGCCCATATAAAAAATCTCATACAATCATACCTTGTACTTTATAGATACATACTTGTACTTTATCCATTTATCTTGGCTGATTTTGCCACAGATAAAAATACACTGTAATTAAATTATATCTAGATTGTTAACTAAACTATAATTCCTCTCACCCAATTTTAAAGCCCATATACAATTACCAAAGTTAAAAGTTAAGGACAGCAGTGCAGTCATATCATAACTATCATAGCTAGTATGATTATGTAGAAGGCTTTATCTCAAAAATTTAAATACTCAAAGTATACCTAGTACATACACTCAAAAGTCAAAAGCTTATCTAATTCATATACACACCTATATTTCTATTATGTACATATGTATGTATGTACTATCAGTATGTATGTGTATGTATGCATGTATGCAAAGTACAGGTAATTGTAGGTGAGTCGAATAATAAACATTGTACAATTTTTCCTATAGGAATTTGCCTTTGGCTTTTTGAATGTAATCATATGCAATCCTTTACCTGTGTTCTTTTGAATATACCTAGATACATATAGGTAGAAAGGGATTTAAAATTCATTTTAAGTACTACAACTACTAGTACAAGTACCCTATATACAGATATATATGGTATTTTACCTATGTATAAGGTATACCTTAGTAGTACATAGGGTTTTACATCTCCTCGACAATCTACCTGTCTATGTGTTCACATAAATATAATACAATGAATTGAATTGAATCGAATTGAATAGTGAAATTGAGGTCAAGTCAAACATAACATATTTTATATTTTTAAAAGTTTTGAAAGTTATTTTAAGCCATCCTCGCCATCACCCACGATCCATAAATTCACCCTATTTATTTATTTTTTTACACACATTTTATCTTTAAATTTATTCCATACAGTTCATTACAAAGCATACCTGAAGTTAATTAAGGCAAATGTACAAGTTCTACAGGATTACCTATTCCAATTATCTAAATGCTAAAGTTTTAAATTTGCAAAATTAAGTTCAATAGCAAAAAGCAAGTTCAGGGTATTCTTATAAAGGAGATTATTGGACCGATTTTTTCAAAAGATTCGGATTCGTATCGGATAATGAATAACTGTCAAAAGTTTAGACCAAATATTTTCAATAATCAGAAATGTTCAAACTGTTTCAAATTTTTCGAGGAACATAGCCAATCTGTTTTTGAGGTAAGGACAAATTTCCAATCATATATAAAGTACCTATAAATTTTTGTAAATTTTGACCTTTTTATTTCTACTTTGCATTAGGAGAGAAATAAGGAGTTGAGAAAATGTGGGTATCTTTTTGTGGCACCTTTAGACTGGAATTGGGAAGAAGCTCATACTAGGACAAAGGTAAAATTTTTATAAAATTTTTGCAAAAATTTATATCTACCTATACAAAATTTTGATTTTTGACAGAGGTGGCAAAGGAGATGGTTCAACTTAACTTCAGATGGACTTTTAACTTATTCATTGGATGAGGTATAGAAAATTTTACTATAATTAGATCATTAATAAATATGAATTAAAAGGGCTATACTAAATATCAGTCATATCCGTTCCGTTTCCTATACTTTTTTTCAAAATCTAATGTACACAATCTTATCTATATTTTTGTTTGTACTATTGTACTCTGAACAGTGTTTACCTACTACCTACATGTAATTGATTAGATCATGTTTTTACTGATAACTTGACTAAAATATTTACCTAGCTACCCACGACCTAATAACTTTATTCAAAACAAAGATAGGTTTTATATTTAACTGATTGTGAATAATAATAATTTATGTAGGGTATGTACAAAACGAAAATATAAAAAATATTAGTAAATTTTTGTACCGTGTCCTCAATACTATGCAAATTAAATAATGTGAAATCACTTAAAAGTTTTAAACTCCCATTTAAAATCTGCTTTTTATTAATGATACCATTAAGCTTATGGTATCATTCTGTACATTTTGAAATTCTAAATATTTTTATATAAAAATTGGCATATTTTTTTTATTGGTAACCAATTTTAATATGAAAAATAGACTTAAGGATACAATCGTTGTGCAAATTTGACTTTATGGAATCGAAATACCATGATATACAGAATCGAATGACAGGATTTTGACCTTAAATTTTCTTGTTTTTTTAGCATCCAACGACAATCCCTCAAGCAAGTATAAAATTGAAAAGCGGTACGACCAAGATCAAGCGAGCTGACCAAGAGACTGACCACGAATTCTCGCTCGAGATCCACAACGAATCCAACGATGACAATCCAGGAACGAGGCTCTTCGTTAAGGCCATGTGCAAGGAGGAGATGACCGCCTGGCAATCAGCTTTAAATCAGATTATAAACAATCATGGGATCCTTCGAAGGTCCAACACAAGTCCCATCGTCTACATGCGGGAAAATAGCAATATTTCAACTAACTCTACTAACTCGACTAACACTACAACCTCGTCAAGTACAATCAGTGTCAATACGACTACAAAACAAAACAATCATCATCGACTTAATCAACGATTTCTCAGTGCTAAGGAATTCCCAAAGCAAATGGAAATCGAATCTGAGATCATTAATGTGGATGAGTTGAACTGTGCTAATCTTAAAAGCAATAATACAAACTTTAAAGAAATTACTAACACTAACTTTAAGGAAATTTCGACACCAACCAGTTTTAAAGAATTGAACTTTAACTTGGTAAGCTATAGAACCAATAGGTCATTGTAGTATACATATTACTCATATTATGTAGGTCCATTTTTTCTTGTTTGAAAAAAATTCGCAAATTTTATATTTTATAGAAAATACGAGGTGATCCAGATGGTTCAAACAATAATGAAGCTTTAAGTCCATTGAGGAAGGGTTGGCTTTTGAGATATTGCTCAGATGAAAAGGTAACCTATACCTACTTGAAAATATTCTCTAATAAGTAAAGTATTTGAATTTTTGAAAATTTTGTTTTTGTAGAATTGGCTTAAGAATTGGTTCGTTTTAAAGCAAAATGAACTAACTTACTACAAGAATGTTGAAGAAACTGAGATTTTAAACACAATCAAAATCAATCTAAACTCAATCATATCTGAAACTGATTCTCCAAAGCATTATTCATTTCAAATCTCGAAAGGATCATCCGAATCTTACAACCTGGCTGCTATTACAAATGGTATGAGAAATATTTGGATAAAATCAATTGAGTCGGCCAAAGCTACAACTACAAGTCCAGGAACAACTGGACTTGGATCTGTGAACAAAAGCCCTATTATGAAACCGAGGAGGAATATCGTCAAAAAAGGTGAATTAGAGATGATCAAACAGGAACTAATGAGGGAACGGGAGAAATGTCAGACCCTTGAGGTTGGATTTGAAACAGAGATTCTAAATATGAAGACCTTAAGTGAGAATTGCAAAAAGGAGCTCGAGTACAAAAATGATGAAATGAATTTGATTAGAGAGAGATTGAACGACTTGACTGAGAAACTGTATCAGAGTGAGAAGAATGCTAAATTTTTCAAAAATAAATTTGCAAGGATTAAAAGCCAAAGTTTGAAAGATAAGCAATCAGAAATTGAGTTATTAAATAAGGTATCCTATATAAAATTGAGCGTGGAGAAAGTGGAGAAAGTCATTTGAATAGATATTATAATAATATTCCTATTTTTTTGATTAAAAGGTTCGATCTTTAGAAAAAGAGTTGAATTCAAAATCTATTGAAGAAACTGAAAATCATAGCATTTGGTAATATTTTAATAAATTACATTTAATTTATGCATACTTAATTAATGTTATTATTTAGGTTTCATTGCTCAAATTGTGACGAGTTAGAAAAGAAGCTGGAAAAAAGAGAGTTCGAATTACATTCTTTAGAAGAACAACTTGGACATCTCGAGGTAAGACTATCCGTATATTCGAATATTTTAGGTAGATTTTTAATTCCTCGACTGATTTTTCTTTTTCATTTTTAGGAACATTTTGACAATCAATTAAAAGACATAAGTGTATCAAATGTAAAATATAAAAAGGATCTACTCGATTTGCAAGAAATTATCGGGAAAACTTTGGAAATCCTTGAAGATGGTAAAAATCGAATAATCGTCGAACTCGAAGAGAAACACCGAAGGGAATTGCAAAAGTTGAAATTGTCAAATGAGGAAAGTTTAAGGGAAGAAGCAAATGCAACGATTGCAGGTATTTTGATGTTTTTTATTGTCATAAATTTGGTCAATAATTTTAAAATTTGTACAAAAATAGCACTGGAAAGCTTGAGAAGGAATCATGAAATGGAATTGAAAAAGCAAATGGAGAAATTCAAAGCTGATTTTGTCAAGAATTCGGATAATGATCGACTCGATGAAATGCATCGACAACACGAGTAAGAAATGCTTTTAAACTTACTTAAACTTACTGCCTTAACTTTACCTGCATTTAATTTGATAATTTGGGCTAAGTCGAGTTTTTCAGAATTCAATAATATCTAACATTTTCTAAAAATATATTTTGTTTATTTACAGGCAAGATTTGTCGGTAATCCAAAAACAGATCAAAGAAATCACCCTAATGTACACGAATAAATGCCTCGAGTTTAATCAATTGCAAGAAAAGATGAAAGGGACTCTTTTCAATCACCAAATGATTGGAGGACCACAGCAAGACAAATAATCAGCAGAGTCCTTAATGAAAATATACATCAGAATTTCAAATTTTGTAAATTTTCCTACTAAATTTTGGAAAAAATTTCTAGCTTGGTATGCATTTCTCTACTTATTAGTTTAGTAAGGCACTATATTTAAAATATACTATGTACTACGAGGCACTTACTTGGTACTTAAGTACTTATACATATATATGACAGTATTCTTAAAGAACCAAAAATTTCCAAAAAAAACTGCCTGAGCTATTTCGATAATCACAATCTCAATTAAGGGACCAAAAATATTTTAACTATATTCATTAGGTATACTAACATACCTAGTATAGTGCAGCTGGGTAAAAAAACAAAGCCAATTTCTTTAAAAAAAAGTATTAAACTATTATAACTAAGGATAAGTACTTACTATATAAGTATAAGTATTAAGTTTATGGCAGACTATTTGAAAAAAACCAAAAAATATCTATTACAAGTATTTTCTACTTAAATGTATTGCAAAAAAAGAGTATTTATATTTTGTACTTAAATTTAGGAAATTAATTTATTGCTCAAAAAATATAGTATTAATATAGCTATAGATAGGTTTTTAAAATCTAAAATAATGAAAAATTTAAAACTATCCATCTACATCTATAAAGACAAAATTTCAAAATGCCAAAAAATTTTAAATGCCTTTTAAATGAATAGGAAATAAGAATGTAAAGTAGTAATTTTTAAATGCCAAAATCAAAAACTGATTTTATTTATTATTCTATAAAATGATGGAAGCCTTTTTATTTTATTTTCTATTTCTATTTAAGAATTTTATTTTTTAAGACATTCCAAATCATAATAGTAAAAATGGTATCACCTACATAATGTATTTAATTAAGTATTTTAAAATCATAAAACAATTATTGTAAAATGCGTTACATAATATATTAGCTTATTATAAGTCTTAAGTATTTTAATTGTGTGTATTTGTTACAGTTATAATTTTTATGTCATAATAATTTAAGAGGATTTTTAAATTGTATAACTGGATCCATTTTATAATAATTATATAAAAAGTTGTACTGTTGTAAAATTGTTGTATGAACAATTATATCATAATGTTTTTTTTAAATAATAAATAATAATATATTTTATACAAATAAATAAAAAATGAGCCTTTTTATCCTTTACTCCTATTACTTAGCTTAGGTATATCATATCAGTTAGTAGTAATATTTTAGTATATTACGAGTATCTTAACAAGTTCTAGAGACTATATCTAATAGTAGTTTAGTTAATCAGTACTAGAATCTAGGATTAGTTGTAGTACATATATAATATGTTGTAAATGTAATTAGTAGTAGTAGTAAAAATTGTTATTGACATGAATTACTGACAATGAAAGTGAACAATGAGATAGATACAAAAAATGACATGCGACATCGACTAGTCGGGTTTAATTATAATTAGTAAAAGTCGTTGGCTTCAAGGGTCTTACATTTCTTATTGAGAGTCGCGTACTTATTATTTAGAGTCTGGTGCTGGCCATTGTACTGCAAAAAAACACGAGAAAAATCGATTAATATTGTGATTCTTCCAGTATTTATTGCGATTTTAGCCAGAAATCAGAAGTATCCGATTTCATCGATATAATTAAGTGCATACTAAAATATACAGTAGATATTTGTAATTGCATTTAAATTGAATCTAGGAAATACTTGAAGCCAAAGGCTCAAAATCAATCAAAAATAGAATTTTCCAGCGAATTTTTTGAAGAAGTAAACTTACTTGTCGAGGTACGGTGTTACCCATGGTCGCTTGATTGAGGTCATAGACCCCTTGCCTGAAATAGTTAAAAAAATACCATGAAAAACCATACAAAATCTACTCACATTATGATTTAAAAAACTTAAAATAAAAAGCATTTGAGAGAGAAATAAAAAGTATGTTTTGAGGGATGTTTTCTAACGTGATTATAGTACATTATAATATATGTAAAACTTAAAAGTTTGGGAATAAAAAGATTTTCGAGAAGTAATACTGATGATAGTACTAGTAGTAGTAGTACTATAGTACAATCGACTAACAGAGCCTAGGTCATTCAGTTAGTACAGTGAAAGCATTAATTTATAAATAAAAAGCAAAAATAAAAAAAAAGTTTAATTAATAACCCGGGCATATATCCACCTCCACGATTTTGACGATTTACACTTTGACTGTATGGTATTAGAACACATTCTTCAGCCGATCGCCGTTTCCTATAACAAAGGAGTATAAAATTTATTAATTTTTTTATCAATGCACTCTATATAGGTAGGGTACTTAAAGATATATTTATGCAAGCTAATATGACTAATAGTGTGAGTCACTATTACTGATTGTATCGATGTTTCAAATCAAAGTTTGAAACACAATTATGTCAGAATTTTCCAAAATTTCTACACTTGCGATTATTAATTTTACTAAATTACGAATGTCTTGAAAATGGTCATTAAAAACTAAGGATTTTCAAGACTGCTAGTTAGTCAGTAATGTTAAATGTATATTTTTGAAAAAAACCTAGATATACATAGTCAACTTTCTTTTACTCGTAATACATATACCTACAACTTTTTACACTGATTTTCTGATTTTCTGTAAAGTAGGGCAAATTTTAAAGGTTGTAAAATGGTCCTTTTTTGACAAAAATTGTAAATAAGTTACCTAATTACCTATATATAAGGTATTTAAAGATTTTACCTTTTCTGGATGTAAATCCAAGTATGAGAATCAAATCCAACTAGTAGTGTGAAAAGAAGTGATGAGAGAAGTGAAGAAATGAGTAAAAATGTGAGCCCGAATAAACTTAAGTTGCAAACAGCATCCAGTCCTTTATCGACATTCTCCTTCACCTCGTCACATTTGGCCGCTGTGAGTAACTCCTTGAAGAATTCCTCGATTTGGTACAATTCTCGAAATAGGCCGTCCACGTGGGACTCGACCTCATTGATCGAGTAGTAGTTTCCAGCGATCGAGTTGATCTGAAAAAATTGAAAAGTTTTCAAATTATTGGATCAGTACCCTATACATACGAGTATTTATAAGAGAAGTGGCTTTATCCATTTTTTAAGATGGACAATTTCATACTCGCAGAATTTTTAAGCACAATAAAGGCTTAAGTTTAACTCTTTGAATACATTAATTATTTTTTTTACCACTCTCAGAGTATGTTGAGCCCCCTCGATCGAACTGATCCCTTGGATAATCTCATCGAATTTATATTCATCGATGCAATTTAAATAGTAGTATGACAGTGCAGGTGGAGTCTTCATATGAGCAACCAATGGCCTACAAAATTATAATTATTAAATTTTACCATAACTTTTGAAAAAAAAAATCAAGAAATAAGCTAAAGAGGTTAAAGTAAATCTCTCAAAATCAAAAAAATTAGGTATTGCTTTCAAAAAACTGATCCATATCAAGTTCTGAACTTGAAGTTTCTCTAATCTAAATTACACGAATAGAACAAAATTTGTGATTTTGAGATGCTTGGTAATCGATTTAGGCTTTTATAGCTAGATTATGGCTTGTTAAAATCGATCGATTGAAATTATTTTTAAAAATATTTGACGATATTTAGGATTTTTATGATTTTTTGGTATACCTACATAAGGTTTTAGTTTGAATTTTGAATATTTTGAACTTACCGTTGTGGACTGACACAAGCGTCGGAGATGGCGACAGCCCCGACGAGATAAAAGGACACAAGTGTCCAATTAATTATAACGGACAATAAACCAAGGACTGAGAATGTGATGAAACAACATCTGCAAAAAGTATACAAATCATTAGTAAATCTCAAACGCAGTTAAATACTACAGAGTACTAATTTAGAAATACCTTGAATGTCTCACTATCGCATAAAAGAGTACAACACAGAAAACAATGAAACAGATTAACATTGTCAGTGTCACAGGCCATCTAAAATTCACAAAATTGAGAAATTTTAACTAATGTCAAGTATAAGGATATTTTCTCAAAAGTTCATATTTTCTCAACTGACCTGACAGCCTCATACAATTGAATCGGTGGAATCGATTGAACTGCCTGCGTATAAATTTCAGAGAGGATTCTGGCATTCTCTAAAGTCGTCGTCACATTTGCTTCCATGTATGTCATTTGAGACAAGAGTTCAACATGGACGCTTTCATTCGACTAAAAAGTTGCAAAATTAAGCCTTTAAGATTATACATTTATTCTTAAATATTACCAATGGTCTCTCAAAAACCACCCCCAGTCTTGACAAGAAAACAAAAAAAAATTAATTAATTTTCAAAACCCAATAATAATTGAATAAAATCCATTACTTACCTTGACATAAGTGGAAAGATTGCATTTTCGATGATACTTATCGCATCAGTTGCCTATAAAAAAAATTCTCCGTTAAGGCTTTTAAAGTCTATAAGGGTACTTAAGTAAGTACAATTAGACTTACCCTCGAGTATAGGAAAGCAAATCTGCCTCTGATTTTTGTCAGATTTTGAACAAGGATTTCGATTCCAGTGTGAAAGTCATCATTACCATAAAGTCCAATACCTATGGCACCACTGCAAAATCCAAATGTCACATTCAAGAAAGTTCATTATCATTAAATCTGAAATCTTACCAGCATAATAATCCAAGAAATCCGAGTAAAATTTTTAAGCAAACAAAAGATCTCCGTTTTCCTTGCCGATCACAGCATCGGGTTAATAAGTATAGAAGTAAAATAAATAGGATAAATATGAGCACAAGAGCAGGGAAACTAGCTGCAAATACAAAAAAAGTCAGTTAAATACAATTATAATGTTTCCAATTAGCTTTAACTAGAAAATAATTTGTAAAATAAATAAGGCTTTGTTTGCCTAACCCTGTCAATAGCGACTTTAATGACACTTTACAAAAAATGTATAGGCTTACCTAGGATTCCTAGAGATTCTAAATATACTTGATTATTTAAGTCAAAGGTAGAATTAACTCGATGAAATGTGATATTTAAATGCGGAAACTTGTGAAAAAAGTAAAATAATTTCATTTTTACTTAACTATTATGACTCTCATCTCTCTCCACTGTCCCACTATACAAATAGATACTCTAGTAGGTACAGAATCAGATACAAGATAAAAGTATCTGTATAGTTTGAAAAAAAAGTTTAATAAATAATATCCTATGCTCACAATTGCTTCGCTATCGATCCGACGACCGCTCCCCTCAAAACTCTCAAAAAATCTTGAAAATAACGCAAACTCCAACCCTTACCAGGACCAGTACTTTGTTCATACAAAGTATCTACCAAATATTACTAAAAGTACCAGTAGCTAAAGATCTGAACCTTTTATTCAGATCTCTCAAAATACCCCTAAATGGGGGGAAACTACCCCATTTCCTCCTATTCATACATAGCTTAGGTACTACAGTACTACACTAGTAAAGCCATAGCATGATTCAGTGTCATCCAGCTTCTGTAGTTGATTCTCTAGTTCACTTTGTGTTCAAAAGATATGAGAATATCCCTTGTATTGAATTGAAGTAGTAGGTACTAGTACGGCAGAGGGGTTTTAAAAATGTAAATTTAATTTTAAACAGACCTTACTTATACTTATACCTATTACCTATGTATATGATGCTTAGGTATTTCTCTGTATAAAGTACCTTATCATGAGTTTAAGTACAAATTTTGTACGTATTATTGGTATTTAGGCAATATAATGGTTGTAAAGTAAGTACAAGAGTACAAGTACAAGTACACGTATAAGTCATACAACATATAGTACATATATGTATAGACTTATCCTTAGTTTAGTACAAGTAGTCTTAACATAATAAACTGAATAGACTAAATCCATTGGTATGTCAAGAAAGATAGAAAAATATAAGAGATCCGGACCTTTAAAACTTGAAACTACTTGAAGTGATTGGACTTTTGGTTCCAATTTCAATAAATCAATCATATTTTTCTATTTTTCTAAAAGATTAGGATATATTTATTAAACCATGTAGGGAAAGAGTTTAACTTTTGTACAAGTACTATACTAATGTTAAGTGACACAAAAACTCAAAAACCAATCGTATTTTTCAAGTCAAGTTCTTTAATTGTTTTGTTATTTATATAAATATATATTTTATTGTTACAAATTTATCTACAAATACTTGGAAAATACGTATTTAATCAACTCAGCTAATAACTTTCATAAAATATTTTCAAAATCTTTACAGTCTTACAAATTTTCTTAAAATCGCAACGCAATTATCTTACATTCTAATTTTTAAAATTTTTAATTATAATTACCCTACATTTACTACTACCTATATAAATAACCCAGTATCTTTTAATATTTTAATACAAAAATTACAGATAAGTACAAATACAAATTGCAAAAAACTTTATACTTGTAAAGATATATCGGTCCAATTGAATCCAGTGTGTATAAATTACATTCGTTTGTGACATAAATTGATAAAAAGCCATAAAAAGTAATTATTAGAAAATGATTATCTAACTTTTTTTTGTACTCTAGATACTATATTCTATTGTGTCTTTTAATCTCGTTGGTGCTCAAGATTAGACCTTATTATCAGCCTTATAAAATACATAAAGCAACTTGTTGAATGTTTTCAAATATTGATAACGAAATTTATATCACATCACATATACATAACACATCACTTTCATATGGTATTAAGGAATGATTATACTAGTATAAGTATTACTACAATACTGGACAAACTCTATTTTTATTATATTTTATATTACAAAAGTGATAAAATAAAGTGTTCCTTCCATATCTGCCTGTTTTGGCTAAAATTTCCATATTTTTGAGCATTCAATTATACTAGTGAATAGCAAAAAAATCGAGAGATTGACAGAATCCGGATGTTTACATTAAAACCGAGATTCGGATAGAATCGGTAATTAGAAAACCATGGGGTGTTGTGATGATGGAGGTTCGGAACAAACTGAAAAGTCAAGAATGATTGATAAGAAATTGAAAGAGGAGAGTTTACATAGGAAAAGTGAGGTCAGTCATAAAATTATAAGATCTTTAAAATTCTAAATTGACTTTCACTGCTTTCACTTGACCGATTAAAACCTTTAAAATTTTAAAAAAAACCATTTTTTTATGAAATTTAGGTGAGGATTTTGCTCTTGGGAGCTGGCGAGTCAGGAAAATCGACCTTTTTAAAGCAGATGCAGATCATTCATGGTTCTATCAAAGTGTTAATAATTATTATTATGATTATTATTTATCTTTGATTTTATAGGTCTAGGATTTGATCACGATTCAATAATCGAATTCCAGCATATTATTTATTTCAATGCAGTACAAGGTACATGGAAATTTGACTTTTAAAGGTCTACTTTAATGGCATTTGAAAAATTTAATGATTTTTTCAAAATTTAGGTATGAGAGTCCTACTTGATGCACATGAAAAGTTAAAAATTCCTTGGGAAAAAGAATCAACAAAGCCTTATTGTGACCTATTAGTAAGATAAGACTTTTTAAAATGGCTTCAGTGAATTTTTAATTGTAATTACCTATAATGTTTAGCTGTCACTTAATACTCAATTTATTGACCAATTCACATTTATCAAGCTTGCCCATGCTGTAAGAACAAATTTTAAACCTTAAAAACTACTTTCTATATCTAATTAATCAAATTATTCTTATAAAATAAATTTAGATTGAGAAATGCTGGGATGATTCCTCAGTTAAACAAGTCTTTAATAACCGAAATTTATTTCAAGTCAGTGACTCTGTTAAAATATTCTTTGAAAATATAACACGGATTTCAGATAAGGTAATTAATGATAATGATCAATCATAATCATAATCATATAAACTAGACAATTTCAAAGATATAAAAATGATATCTTTTTTTTATTGGAAAATAGGATTGGCTGCCAACGAACGAAGATATTTTATACGCAAGAAGAGCCACGAAGGGAGTTTTCGAGCTTTCCTTGAGCATCAATAGGATCCCTTTTAAATTCATCGATGTCGGGGGTCAGAGGTCACAAAGAGCCAAATGGCTCTCGTGTTTCGATAATGTGACTTCAGTTTTATTCATGGTTGCTACCTCGGAATTTAACCAGGTATATTTCCTATATATATAAGTATATATTTATATAAGAAATATTCCAAATGCTGAAAAAATTTGAATATTGAATCTACCTTATTCATGCTTGCATTTAACTAAAGGAATTTAAAGAACAATATAAATGGCAAATTAGCTTTTCTTAAAATCTCGTTGCCAAAAAAGCCTAATTCAAGTATTTTTTTTCGATTTAGGTACTTCTTGAAGATCGGACAACGAATCGACTACAAGAAGCCAAGATTATCTTCGATGCCTTAATAAATAATCGTGTTTTTCAAAACATTTCCTTTATACTCTTTCTCAATAAATTTGATTTACTAACTTCAAAGGTTTGTCTAAATATTTTAAAAAAATCGATAAGAGTTAGTAAAATTGCAATTTTTTTTCTAGGTCGAATCCGGTTCAAAACTTTCAGAACATTTCCCCGAGTTTAAAGGACAAGATAGCTCAATCGATGATGTCAAAAATTTCATATTAAATTCTTTCATTGAGCTGAGAAAAGGTCAAAGTTCCGAATTGTTCTTTCATTTTACAACGGCCGTTGATACCGAAAATATTCGTGTCGTGTTTAACATTGTTAAAGAAACCATCCTTAAAAAGAATTTAGAAGGGCTTATGCTCCAATAAGAATTCAATAATAGGATGCTCCAATAATTCAAAATACTTATAATATACTTAATCCGTAATTAATTTTAGTGACTATATTATTATATTATTATATATTGTTATAATTAAATCTAGTAGAGATGACTGATGTAAAAATACTACATAATATATTATTGCAAATTATAAAACAAAGACAAAATATACATCATATTCAATAAATAAATAAAATATTTTTGCCAAAAATAGGTATCTCTTTTGATTTTTCAATTTATTGGGAATTAGATATTTATCTGTATGTAACTCTCTATATGTATTAGCCATTATCATTATTATTACTTTTTATTATTTACAATATTATTACCTATCTGGTTAAAAAAATTGAACAGAGTTATGATAAAAATTTGTTTTAGTTTAACCATGAGTATGTGCTTATCGTTCATTATAATGCTTTTTTTTAAATCAAAAATAATAAGTAAGTAGGTATACCTATACTGATACTGATATGTAGGTTTAAAGCTTATCCTTAGTTTTAACATTAGTTGTATAATTTGCAATACTTAATTGCATTTGTATAGATAAAATAGAAATGAATCCAGCTTGTATAAAACCGCTTCGTTCGTTTATGATTCATGACATAAATTGATAAACAATAATTACTAGAAATGATTATTTTTATAGGTAGGTAAGGTAAAGGTACAACCAAGACCATATAGATTATAATATATTATAATCTATTGGTCTTGGCACTAAAAAAATTGTAACTGTACTGTAATGCTGAACAGTACGTTTTTATCAGCCTTTTACTAAAATAACTTATCGTGTTTCAATTTTGATAGCAAAATCACTTTCTTATTAAAAGTAATGATTACCTGTCCTATCTAGCATTATTTGATGTTTTATATCAGTATTACATAAGTGATCTAGCCTGTTACATTATCCACCTGACACAATAATGGCTAAAACCTCCATAATCTTGAGCATTCACTCGTAGATAAACGAAAATTGAGAGAATTCGGATAGAATTAATTGGTTTAATAACAAATCAAAGCCAAATCAATGAGGTGTTTTGGAAATGAAGGTTTGGAATCGGAATGGGATTCTGAACAGATTAGAAAATCAAGAATGATTGATAAGAAATTGAAAGAAGAGGAAAAAGAAAAGAAAAGTGAGGTCAGTAATAAAATAAGATTTTAAAATTCTAAATTGACTTTCACTGCTTTCACTTAACCGATAAAGACCTTAAAAATAAAAACCATTTTTTTATGAAATTTAGGTGAGGATTTTGCTCTTGGGAGCTGGCGAGTCAGGAAAATCGACCTTTTTAAAGCAGATGCAGATCATTCATGGTTCTATCAAAGTGTTAATAATTATTATTATGATTATTATTTATCTTTGATTTTATAGGTCTAGGATTTGATCACGATTCAATAATCGAATTCCAGCATATTATTTATTTCAATGCAGTACAAGGTACATGGAAATTTGACTTTTAAAGGTCTACTTTAATGGCATTTGAAAAATTTAATGATTTTTTCAAAATTTAGGTATGAGAGTCCTACTTGATGCACATGAAAAGTTAAAAATTCCTTGGGAAAAAGAATCAACAAAGCCTTATTGTGACCTATTAGTAAGATAAGACTTTTTAAAATGGCTTCAGTGAATTTTTAATTGTAATTACCTATAATGTTTAGCTGTCACTTAATACTCAATTTATTGACCAATTCACATTTATCAAGCTTGCCCATGCTGTAAGAACAAATTTTAAACCTTAAAAACTACTTTCTATATCTAATTAATCAAATTATTCTTATAAAATAAATTTAGATTGAGAAATGCTGGGATGATTCCTCAGTTAAACAAGTCTTTAATAACCGAAATTTATTTCAAGTCAGTGACTCTATTAAAATATTCTTTGAAAATATAACGCGGATATCAGATAAGGTTAATCAAGCTTAAAAACAAAATCAATCGAAAACAAAGCAATCGATTAGTCAAGAAAATGATAAAATGATATCTTTTGATTTTGAAATAGAATTGGCTGCCAACGAACGAAGATATTTTATACGCAAGAAAAGCCACGAAGGGAGTTTTCGAGCTTTCCTTGAGCATCAATAGGATCCTTTTTAAATTCATCGATGTCGGGGGTCAGAGGTCACAAAGAGCCAAATGGCTCTCTTGTTTCGATAATGTGACTTCAGTTTTATTCATGGTTGCTACCTCGGAATTTAACCAGGTACTACATTTCAAAGAAATTTTCCAAATTTTTTCATATATTAAAAAATTTTGAATATTGAATCTTCCATTATTCATTATTCATGCATACATTTAACTAAAGGAAAGGAATTTATGGACAATATAAATGGCAAAATTATTTTCGTAAAATCTTGTTTCAAAAAAACTTATCTAGTATTTTTTCGATTCAGGTACTTCTTGAAGATCGGACAACGAATCGACTACAAGAAGCCAAAATAATCTTCGATGCCTTAATAAATAATCGTGTTTTTCAAAACATTTCCTTTATACTCTTTCTCAATAAATTAGATTTACTAATATCAAAGGTTTGTCTAAAATTATGTAATATCTGGGTACATTAGTACATAAATACTACCTACTACCTACTTACGAGTATTAAACTAGGTACCTGAGTATGTATCTCGTAAATCTTAAACGATTTAAAATTTTCTGAAATTCTAGGTCGAATCCTGTTCAAAACTTTCAGAACATTTCCCCGAGTTTAAGGGGAAAGATAGCTCAATCGATGATGTCAAAAATTTCATTTTAAATTCTTTCATCGCACTGAGAAGGCCAAGGGTCGAAGTTCAGTCCAAGGGTAAAGATCAAAGAAGGTCAAAGGTGCTGAGAAGGTTCAGAAGTTCAAAGAAGGTCAAAGAAGATAAAAGCTCTGAATTGTACTTCCATTTCACAACAGCCGTTGATACCAAAAATATCCGTGTCGTGTTTGAAATTGTTAAAGATACCATCATAATAAATAATTTAGATGTCATGATCCTTCAATAATTAAATATTATGCATAACTCTTACTTTTAGTAACTATCTATCATCTATCTATAATCAATAATTTAATCCTATATAGTATTGTAGTGATGACTGATTAAGTAACTATTAATTAAATGCTAAGTAATAAGTACTATTTATAAATTAAGCATTGCTAATTATAAAAAAATACAAAACATATACCTAACCTATTATTATCTGCATTATCAATTATCATTCATTAGGTAAATAAAAAATATTTTTGAACAAATATATCTCTTTTGCAATTCGCAATTTATTGAACAGTTAGGTAATTAGATTTGGATCTGGATTCATTTTCATTTCACAATTTTATCAAATCTTGATACATTTATACAAAAGTATTATTTGTATTATTATTTTTGTTTTTAGTAGTACATACTAGGTATTTACAATTATTAGTTAGAAAATTGAACAGAGTGATGATAAAAATTTGTTAAGTTTAACAATTTAAGTGTAATTATCGTTAATTTACTTAGCAATGTATCAATAATCAAAAGTACAAGTTTAAGCGGTAGACTTATCCTTAGTTGTATACCTATTTCGCTATAATTATGTTTATTCGGATAAACATAATTACAATTATATAGAATCGTAAACAAAATTACGTAACACTAAAAAAATTCTAATAAAGGAAAGCATCATTATGATACATTTCAAACTTTGTTAAAAAGCCATTAAAAATCATTCAAATAGTAGGTAATTAGTAATTAATTAATGAACTGGAAGAGCTTTTAAATGTAGAAAATTTTAATTAGATTGATTATTAGGTACTTTTAACTCTTTAAGATCTTGAAATAAAGAAAAATAGACTTAAAATTGAATTGATCGGATAATCGAAATGAAAAATATTTATAGGTAGGTATATGAAATTAAATTGAAACTGAAATTTCAAATTATATGTTTGTGTAATGTAATATAAATTTGATTTTATAGAAATAATCGAGCAATAATAATCACATAAAATCATCGTACTCATCAACCAAATCGTCACCACCATAACTTGCTAATATCGTTTTATCATTACCGACATTCAATTTTGCTTTTGCTTTCCCTGGGGCTTTTGTTTTAGCTCTTTCAAGTTTTGTTTTTTCTAAATTTAATGCTTCAACCATAGTCTTAACTTTTCTGAGCCGTTTTGTTTCCACTGAAAATAAAAGAAAAATTTAGAACATAAGTCCAGAATCTAGAACTAAAATAGCTTCTGAATGAATAAAAGAAAGTATTCTGGTTATTTACAATTTAAGCATAAATCTTGTATTAAATCTTCAATAAAATCTGGATATGCTGCCCGTTTCTCGAACTTATTTAAATCTTGAATGATATTTTTCCTTAGTTCATCAAAATCATCTTTTGTTTGTGGATCACGGGTGTTTATTGATTGAAGTCCTAAATAGAAAATAGAAAATATAAGAATTATTGATCATTTATATTAAGTAAATATTAATTAGAAAGGTAGGGTACTATAATATTACTAATAAATAAGTAATATGCGTAGATATACGAGTATATAAACCTAATAATATTAAATAGTAGGTAATAAATATATTCCTTATAAGACTTATAACTACTAATAATATATTACATTTCTAGTTTTATCAATACATAATAATATTGAATTGAATGTATAAATAATCTAAAATCTACAACTTACTTACATCTAGAATAAATCAAAGACTAATCAAAAATATTAAGGTATATAAATTGTAAATTGACTTACCACCACCAAAAGCATCTTTAGTTAACTGCAGTTCAGCTTCTTCTCTTCTTTTTTGCTCTAATAGAATCTCTCTGGCTCTTAACTCTGGTTCCATTTTCTCTAGCCTTTCGTTTAATTCTTTTTCCTAAAATTTTAAAATAAGGCGTTTCACATCAAATTATGTTTTCAAATTGCACATTCAAATTTTCAAATTGCATAAGTAATACTTCTACTTTCCCTAGTATTTTTTTAAATTTAGCAAGAAGTTTAGGCTTTGAACTCAATTTTCAAAGTAAATAGTAAACAATGCTTTGCAACACCCAATTGAAATCAAAACCTCATGTTTCAGACCTAATTTAAATTAACAGACCATATAAATAGGTCAAAAACTTAAATGGCCTTGGCTTTTTTTAAATACCTCTTTCTCTGCAATTTTCCTTAGAAGCTTTTTCTTCCTGTTAACTTGAGTTGCTTCCGTTGTAGGCTTATCATCTGATGTTGAAGTCGGCTTCTCTTCCTCATCGTCATCCCAATTATCCTTTAATACAAAAAAATATAGGTATTTTAAAATATTTTGATCAAGTCTTTGATCAGCTCAGCACAGGTCTAAAAATCCTACTTTCACCGAACTTTCTCACACGAATACATTTAAAAATGAGGTCAAGTGTCAAGTCTCGGGTTTGATTAGCCTAATACACAAAATTTGCATAACATTGATTCACCGTAACCGTATGAGTCATAGATAGTCACAATACTCATAAAACATAAAATGTAAAAATACAAAACTAGGTCAATCTTTAATTCACATATGACTGGAGCATACCTTAACATCCTCTTCTTCGTCCTCACCGTCCCATCTAGAAATATCAAGTAGTTAATATTCAAATGTCAAAATTACACTAAATGATCAATAAATTACAACAATATGTGCTTTAAATAATGTATGTATGTAAAGTGTAAAGAAGGTAAAGTACTTACTTATCCACTACTCGGCGTGCTGTCGGTTCTATAACAAAATTGGCCAAAATTACATTACAGAATATATTTTAAATGCTCAAGGTACTTACCCCAATCCTGACCTTCCATAATTAGTTATTTTTTAGAGTTTAATTTCTTTACTTTCCTCTATACAATTGTAGAAATAATTAAATATTTTAGACATTCTAGAAAGGTAATAAAAGTGATTTGTAAAAGTAAAAAAGTTTCTTGTGCTTTTGAATAAGAATGGAAAGTATGCGCTCTTTTAGAACCAGCCACATTTTAGGCAAGCATTCTAAATGATTGATGATTTTTCCAGGATTTTTTTGTTTGAATCATCGACCATCGATGAATCAAATCAAAAAGATGAAATGCATGAAAGCATGGATATTCACCACATCCTTCAGAATAATTTCCGATATCCTGCCTTAAATAATATTTAAATAATTGACTAATGATTAAGCTGAATCATGTTGATTTTGAAATTTTTGGTAAGAAATTGGAAGAGAAACTTTAATTACTTAACTTTTTTCTTAATAACTAATTACAGTAGTTTTTTTTTGTAGTTTAACTTTTCGTAAATTCGTAATTATAAATAACTTTTTATAATAATACTTATTGAATAATATTATTGTGTGTAATAGTAATAGTAGAGTATATTTATGCATATTGTAAAATAGGTAGGTATATAGTAAGGTAATATTAAATATTTAAATATATGAAACAGTAAAAATTTGAAATTACATAATAATATTGATTTGATTCTCTATCAAAGAAATGAACATCGTCTTCGAGGTTTAGCTTTCGGCACAGGACATAAAACTGCTCGAATCGCTAAAAAAAAATTAGAAAGAATCATTAATAAAGTATATTCTAGTTTTTTTAAGTAGGCTATATTATTTGTGGTAAAAAATAAACTAGTGATTAATTTAATTACCTTCATCGAAAACAGTCTTAAGCCCTTTTTGTGTAAGAGCAGAACATTCGAGGTACCTTTAAGTAATACAATTAAATAAAAAATTAGCAATTTGGAGAATGCAAGGCATAAAAATCCTTATCAAATAATGTAGGTAGGTAATAGGTAAATACTTATAACTTATAATATACCCACGACCACGACCTATCACCAGATGTAAATTAATGCAATCAAATCAAGATCACATAATCTTCGGTAGTTTAGTAAAAATTCAATGTATTTGGTTCTAATCTAATAAGCGATTTATCAAAAATGTAGTACATTTTGCTATAAATAGCTGACTACTGATAAATACAGATTATTCCGATTCCGATCTAGATCGCATCATTAATCATTAATCATTGCCAAAATTTTGGTTTAATTTTCATCAGAGTTTCAGGTGTAAATTGTCTTACCACTTTACATTGACTTGTGCAAATATTCAAATGGTTATAAGGTTTATGGTAAAGGTAAATCATAGGATCTTAATTAAATATAAATATTTTTTTAATTACTTGACGGCTCCTATTTCCTTTGCTATCGAGAGACCCTGAGGATATGTTATTGGAGCTAACTTTTTGTCTCTCAGTTTTTCCACAGTTAATTTGTCATCCCTTAAATCTAATTTTGTTCCAACCTTTAGTAAAAAATAGAAAATTAATTAAAAATTGAATGCAGCGAATTTTAAAATAATTAGTATCTCTATTCTCTATTCTATCTCTACTCCTAATGTAAGGAAAATCATTAATCTTACCAGTATAATTGGAACATTTTGGCAATGGTGCTTCACCTCTGGAAACCATTTTGCTCTCACATTTTCAAAACTTGCTGGATTTACAAGTGAAAAACAAACAAGAAATACATCGGTTTGTGGGTAACTAATTGCAAAAAAGAAAATTGTCAATATCCTTTACCTAATTGCATATTACATATTATTTATTGTACATACCTTAATGGACGTAATCTATCGTAATCCTCCTGTCCTGCTGTGTCCCAAAGGCCTAAATTAATAGGTTTACCATCTACCATTACATTTGCTGAATAATTATCGAACACTAAAAACAAAAACAGAAAGTACAATTACAATCTACAATTTCATAAATACCTATTATTAGGTATTATAGTTATATTTACAAACCTGTAGGGATATATTCCTGCAATTAAAACAATAGAGACAATTGAAAATGTTTATTATCATGCTTTAAAGAACTGTCAAAGACAATGAAAAATAAAAATCTTACCCCTGGAAAAGCATTTGTGGTATATGAGATGAGTAAGCAGGTTTTACCAACAGCTCCATCACCAACGACCTAAACCAAATTAGCAATTATGTACCTTAAAATGTCAACTCTTTGGATATCATATTGTCCATCAAATTCAATGATCAATGAATTGATATCTAGATCTAGATTATAGATATTTTTTAAGATATTATTACGAGTGTGACTTACAACTGCTTTGATGGCTTGCATCTGGATACTCCACTGACCTTTAAAAGGTCAAATTGAACTCGGTGTCTTTGTACAAGTGGTCAAGTGTTGAGAACTGGGGTAATTGTTGGACAAAGTAAGGTCAATTGGCCAAGTTGACGATTGTTGGATGATCTTTTTAAATTTTTAATTTCTATCACTTTGGGTGTGAAAGGAAATATACCTAGCCTATGTATGTACCTAAATATAAATAAAGTACTAGGAGATAGTGCAATGTAATGTATTGGGTATATCGTCTATATGCATTAAGTGGGCGCGGAGTTTAAGGTTCATATGTAATGTAATGTAATGTATGTTAATGTAACTTGTACTTGTACTTGTGGCCAATTAAGTAGTTAGTTGAGGAAAAATTCCCAGATAAATATAATTTTGATTATGTCATAATTCAATGGTCAATAGTCAATAGTCAATATTTAATTGTAAATTATAAATTGCTATAAGTGTATGGCTTTAATTGCGCAATGTTCATATAGTAAATGTACCTATGCTATGCATGTCTAAAAATGTAATCTACGTCAACTCGACAGTATTGATTGTAATTGTAATTAAAAGTAAGTTACTTATAAATAACAATTTATACTTATTTTAATAGGTAATTTAAAATTCAATTGTGCATTTGCATAAGAAAAAAATTCGATCATTTCTTTTTCTTTGTTTTCTGTTTCTGTTTCTGTTTCTGATTCATTTGGATTTTGGATTTTCTTCTTGAAAGAAAGTGCATCAATTTACCCCATTCTACGAATTCTAATCTTAACTTAAATTACCTAATTAATAAGATTCTTAATTAGAATTTAGAATAGAAAATTACTGATAGAATGAATAGTTTGTTAATTTTAGTATGTATTGTTAATTTAGAAATAACAGGTATATGGACATGGATGAATACTTTAATAAACTATGAATGAAATTGAATTGAATGAAAATTCTTCCAGAAAATTCTTCTTCTTGAAAATCCAGAAAAGATACATTTATTTATAATGATCTCTCTTTTTTATGATTTTATTACGATAATACGTTAAGGGTGATTTTATTATTTATTATGGTAATTATTTTGTTATTGAAATCTCATGCTCATCATCTGTAGTAAACATAAAAATTCTTGGTATTTAAAATTCTGTATAGTTAATGAGATTTAAGATATCGCTTCGAGTTTAATTGTAATGTACCAAACATAACAGTAGGGTACTAATAATATACATATTTGTATATATACAATTTGGAAATAGGTATAGGTATATAGAAAGCTTTTGGAAATTTTGGAAATTTGAAATTTTTTGAAATTTTTTGGGAGCATTTACATATTATTATTATTATGTATTTGGGAATATTTTACAGCATTTTATATAATAAGAATATATCCATAAAGATTTCGAAAATTCGGTAAAAGAAGTATTCAGATCGAATTTAATTACATTTTTCAAAAATTTCCGGCTCATTTTCATTTTCAAGTTGAAATTTCAATACGATTTTGGATTGAATATGAATTAAAGACTCATATTATGCGAGTCTATTAATCTGTAAAGAACTAATTTCTTAAATTGGAACTGGAACAACTTGAAAAACAACTTTTTTTAAAAATATTTAAAGCGGAAACAATCTAACAATAACAATGTATTAAAAGCTTGACTGACTTGATATTTAAACAATAGACAAGATTGTCCAAAGGATCTACACTCTACACTGTAAATTAAAATGACGAAAGTTTAGATTTTATAAATTAATTTTAAATGGCAGGTGTATTAATTAATATAAATTTTGTATTAATTATTATTATTGATTATAAAATTGACCAAGCAAAGTGCAAAGAGTCAAATTCTGTTCAGGCCTCGCAAATTCAAATTCTTTGAAAATGAATGCTAATTTTGAAATACGGAACGTCAAGTTCTAACTTTAATAAAATAACTGACTATTTAATAGTAAATTATTTGTGTCATTTATCTTAAAGATAAATAGGTTCGAGTTATATATGCTTATTACTTACTACTACTACTTACTTACTACCATGCATAATAAATAATACGGAATTTAAGCCAAATTTTAAGTATTTTTTGCTTTCGATGGATTTTAACTAGTCCTAGTCCCTAGTTCTAATTCTAATACAATTTCCTACTCGAGAATTGATACTAAAGGGTTACTTTGTAGTAGTATCCGTATATTAGATTTTGATTCATTCTTTCTATAAATAACTGAAATTTTGAGAATTTTCCAAAAATCTATCGATTCGGTTATATCCTATTATAATACCTAAAGTATATTAAATAAGAATACCTAAGAATGTTATCCTACTATATTCTATGCATGCTTTGAATAAGTATTATACTTACAATTAGGCACATATGGTAGTACTAATACGAAAGTAATAATTTTTTTTAAATTTTTTAGAGATCAATTTTTTATTCACTCAGCAAAAAATTAATGTAATTATTATAGAGCTAATGTATAAAAATACAAATTAGAAAAATTAATTTTACAGTATTAATATAAATCGTACTTTTTCGATTTCCACTACATTTCATTACTACTTTTTTTCTTTACTATTATTATACCTCTTTACTTTATCTTATATACTACATAGTACATATTTTATTATACTCGGTATAATAAGAATATAATTAAACCTCTAATAATAATAATTCTCTAACCTACATAAAAATGAATAAACATACAAGAAATTTTGATTACTTTTTGGCCAATTATTTACTTAATTATTATAACTAGTACAATTATTAGCACCCTACTTATATAAATATCGTCCACTACATATATGTATAAACAACCAGGTTAAAAAACAACATCTCTTTTTTTCGACTACATCTATACTCATATATTTCATAATATTATAACCTAATTATTAATTATATATTGTAATTTCATCAAGAAATCCAAAATTATAAAGTTTTTTTTAAAGGTAGATAAATACATTTTTCCCCCCATCGCCTCTCATCATTCATAGATTGATTTATAACTTGAAAAGACTAATTTTTTAACAATTTTTTAAAACCCATTTACAGTTAGGTAATGTGTGTGTGTTGTGATCGATCATTAATATAATAAACTTTTTATGGACGTTAATTACATAAATTTATACACAATTAATTGAGAGAAATAACTGATAAAATATCCGTATATATAATCCGCATTAATATATGTATAAAGTATATATAATATATAAAGGTAATCTTGGGATTGTTTTTTTTTATAAATTGTATAATAATAAAATTTATAGTTTAAAATACATATGTATAAGTTGTAAGATTAGATTTTTATGATTAGCAATTTAGTTAGGTTTTTTTTGATAAATTTTTGATAAAGTTTACAATCTATGTACATTCTCTATGAATTATATATCATCTCGTAGTATTTGACGACGACTTTCTTTTGAAATATATATTTTTTTGAAATCTTTATACTATACAGTATTTACGTAATATTATTTAGAAAAATCTATAAACTAGTCGACGACGACGACTCAATTTTTTTTGACTGAAAAAGTATACAAGTATATATATTATATCAAATAGCATACTTTTTTTTACACAAGTTTACAAACTTATTACAAAGTGATGATGTGCGATCGTGTAAATATACTTTTTTTTAATATAATTTCATATAGTTTTCGATCGAATTTCGAATAATTATAAGATTAGAAAAGGAACTCATTAGGTTTTGAAAAAAAAAAGTCTCACAAAAAATACAAATATATAGATTTCTTTCTGCATAATAAAGAGCAGAATATTTTTTTTTATATATACCTACTATCGAGTTTTATAGTACATCGTTAATTTGGACTACCCAAAAAATTTGAAAAAATTTTATCGATCATTTTAGTTAGCATTATTTATGTATCATATTTATCCCTTTATCCAGCAGAGCAGGTACACTCAAATCACAAAAATTGAAAAATAACAAAAAAGATTCTTTCTGTGTGTAGTATAGTATAAAATAAAGACTAGAAATATATATTTTTAACATTAAGCGACGAGAAGATATTTGCGTTGTTCTTCAACCGTTTGGGTGGACCAGACTGGATTGTCCCAGCCAAAGTTCAGGCCAAGATTTTGCTGGGCCGATGAGGGTGATAACGAGCGTGGACGAGCTACTGTTCCTAAAATATCAAAAAATATTATAAAAATTAGAATTTCAATTTTGTTCATGGTGATTTTGAAGCATTTGTGACATGGAATTTGGGAATTGGGACACTGGTCTAAAATATAATTCAAAATTGTTTGAGAAACGGAATTTTTTACTAATTTTCCCGATTTTTTACTTGTAAAATTGGATCAAAATACGAATTCTAAGAGATCGCTTAAATAATTTTAGGCATTTACGGATATGTGAATAACTTTTGCAAGTTTTGGAGAAGGGAAATATTGCTTTTTTGAGATTTTCTTTTTAGATTTTTACCTTGCTGTTGCTGTTGTTGTTGCTGTTGTTGTTGCTGTGCCCGTTGCTTGATGTAATTCGAAAATTCCGTAGGGCTCATCCGTTGAGTTCTCTTTGACGAAGTCTTGAGTTTTGTCGAACCGAACTTCGTTTGTGCAAAAGCAGCAGTTGTCATCATTTGAGGCGTCGCTTGATGTTGTGGCTGTGGTGGTGGTTGCAGATGTTGTTGTTGTTGTTGTTGCTGTTGTTGCTGCTGTTGTTGTTGCTGTTGTTGTTGTTGTTGTTGTTGTGCCTGTTGTTGTTGAACCACGAGAGAAGGTCCTTTAGCTTGTAGTGAAACGTCAAATACTTTTTTGAAAAAAAATTAAAATTTTCTCATTATAAAAGCATTACTTTTAGCTTACTATTGCTATTACACTGATAATAAATGATAAAAACTTACGAAAGTTGTTGAAAGGAGACAAACTTGGAGATTGGAGACTCTCAATCGGTTGAAAAATTTGTCCTTCAGGATTGAATTGAGTTATTTCACGATCCAATTCATCCATGTCACATTCAGTCCAAAGTATTTTGACTTGTCCTTGACCAATTCGATAGCTCACCTCAGCAGGATCTATCCAAATGGCCAAATCTTGAGGCAAATTCTCCACAATGTCATTGATTGGGATATTTGCATTGTTAGCGGCGGTTATAAGGACTGGGTCAATCGGTTGTCCGGTTTTGAGACACCTAAATGCAATCAAAAACAGTATTAAAATATCTACCAAAACTTTAGTAAAGTTTCTAAAAACTCGATCAATACCTATAAGCAGATCCTTTGATGGGCTTGTCAACATACCAGTGGCCTATTCAAATAATATAATCAAAAAGTAATTAGATTTCGTAATTATAGCTTACCTACTATAAAAGTAGGAAAAGTATTCTTATATAGTTAGGTTACTATAATAGAAGTAGATACTTATAGAGGGGAGTATACCTTGAAATTTAGCTTTCAATGTTTTCTCAAGTTCCTCACCGAATATATTGACACGTCTTTATATAAAATTTATTTTAAAATTAGTTAAAAATTATAACTACTTATACTTATATACATATTATTATATAAGAAGTTAAAAAAAAAGTCTCAACTTACCTCCGAGGAAGTTTATTGTACAGATTGGAAATGAGAAAGTTCAGGGCAACCGATATTTCCGTATGCATATTCTTAAACAGACCTCTACGAGACAAAAAAATGAAAAAAATGAGCTCTTTCAACTTGTAATCTTCTAATCTTTTGACAATATGTGGATAAATATGTTTAATAACGGAGTTAATTAAAGCCTGCTGCTACTCTCATGTGTGGTCAGAGTCTTACTGATCAACTCATTCTGAATTTCGCAATATCCTTAAAGCTGCTCCTATTTACGAGCAGGAGTTTTTGAGAGAATTTTCAAAAACCGGAGATTCGGGACTTGTTCGATAATTGTATAGGCAAATGTCAAATGTGAAGGTTAACCTAAATGTGCTATAGTCCATGTATAGGGCCTATCCAATGGTATGGTTTACAGTACTGGGTAAAGGGTAAAGAATGGTCACCTATATACCCAGTGAAGATAAAATATAAGATATATATACCTTATGTATTTAGGAAAAATACCATAAAACTCATTCATGTAAATTAGAAACCTACCTACCTTTACATACCTAAACTTACCTAACTAGCCCGGAATTTAGGTACCTATATCATTTCATTATTAAATGTAAGATCACATTTTTGATATGGAAATTGAATATTCGGATATCTAGCTATATACCTTAGTAGTACAATGTATGTAGTAGTAGTAGCTCTGAAATATATTTAAAGGTAAAATAATATTCTCAAAGCTCCTCTTGATGACGTCAAAAGTCTTATTATTAAAGCCTTTCAAATCTGAAGCCTCGGCTGAGCTACTATACAAAATAATACAAAGTACTTGATAACTTGATATTTTATATACTAACTAGGCTGGACTGGACTAGACCTATTATGTACTAACTGATATACTATACATCGCTTACATAATGTATTTGTACATAATAAGTTGTACTTACTGGATAGAGTGAGATTAGTTTTATAAATCACCTTTATCAGCTTGTTTGTGCAGAATATTATAAGACTTAAATAGCTGATTTTTCTATTTCTATTAGAGATTATTAGCACACCTACTAACTACTACTGATATGGTACTACTGCACTATGTATGTATATATGTATGCTTACCTACCTACTTGCTAAACTAGTATTGGTAAATCTTCAAACTGAAACTCTTTTTATAAATCTTTGAATTACAAGTTTAATTTGTATTTATATGCGAGTGTAGGTACTTGAGTGGTACTTACATACTTAAGGCTTTTTTCGCAGCAAACAAAAACTAATCTTTAGATTAAGATAAGCTTTTATGTATTTATGTACTTTATAGGTGGAATTACTTCACTAAATATAACTTTTATAACTTGGGTACTGTACTGTACTACTAGTACTTGGTGCTAGTTCCAAGTGCTAATAAATACTGATGGTTCGGGGCTGGACTTGTGTATTTTGTATTGGCAAATAAATGCACAAAAGATGTTTTCTACAGATTGTTCAAAGTTAAACGAGCAAAAAAAAAATTCGATTCAGAATTGCATAAAGAGAAATGTTCATAAGACCTTTATAAAAAATGTATTTCCTAATTCCTATTTTTGTAATCTCTATATTTACCTAGTATACCTACTAATAGTATACTCTTAATACCCGAAAAATACTCACACATATGCTCAAGTTAAAGCAGGAAAAAAAAACCTAAATATTTTGTGAGCTTTGGTTTTGGCTTCAAACTCGATACTTTATACATAGTACAAGTTATACAAGTTCTATACATAAGTAATGTACTACTACAGATGTATGTAGGTATGCATACTTTGATGAAAATAGTTTGAAGAAACCGAGAATAGAGTTTTTGGGTTTTGAAGTATGAATTGGAGCTTACGGGTATTATGATACCCGTATTTTCGGGGCGAACCTCACCATTTACGTACAAGTCTATAGTACTCTATAGTACTGAACTTTTTATAGGTATATTTTGAAAAGTAGGTCGGACTTTGGTTGCCCAGGGTAACTCTACAGTGGTTCAGAGCTCGTGTCTATATTTAGAGATATACATTTAGTAAACTAGTTTTAGTTCTGGTGGATATAGGAAGTCATTTATTTTACTTTAAACCATACATATACTACCTATAGTACTTACTACTAGTACTTTTACAAGTAAGTTTTATGTGGGAGGTCTATAGGTCTTTTGACTGTTCTAGTTTACTCTAAACTTGTAGTCAAAGTACTTATGAATTTGTATTATCTATCTATGTAGGTACTATACTGATACAGATTACAGATATTTAAGATATTTACGATACTCTTCTTATTTATATGAGATTGCTTATTAGACTTGGACAGAGGCTTTTCTCTACTCTGTGCTAATTAGACTTGAATAATTTCAAGATTTTTGAATAATAATAATAATAATAATGTGAATGTATCACGTGCTGCCTTACTACATACATGTACATACATAATGTAGGTACTAGTACAAGTACAAATCTCATATGAATATGCTTATGATAAAAATCCGTAGTGACCTTGGCTCAAGGGCAGTTGAGGAGAATTGAAACTCTTATGACTATAGTACCTACAGAGTCTAAGCTCTGGATATATCCAGATGTTTTTCGAAATATTGTATCTGACTCCTACTATTATACCTACTTATAGTATTGCGGACAGGATGATGTCGAAACTCACTTTAAACTTGGGCTTCAAGCCGCTGCCAATGATATATATAGGGACTATTTAGCAAAAATACTTAAGGATGACACTTGCCTTTTTTCAGAAAAATCGGGACTTTTTTTCAAAAAAATTGATATGAGGGTGTAAATATGCGATAAGGGGTATTGTATAATAGGTAGGTGGATAGAATAGTAATTAAATAATAGAATTACCTCAACAAAAAGATTCAACTGCTGTGAACAGTGCGAACTGCAAGAAAACTAGTAACCCAGTGAATGATGGAATAAATTGCTATATGATACCCTAGTACGAGTATACGAGTATTGCAAGTTGAAGCGCAAACTCTTTTTTCCAGCACTTGTAGTAATACTCGTATGTATAGAATATAATATATTATATCGACTTGAGTTCACTTTAACTTTAACTTTAAACCCTTTTCCATTTAAACAATTTTATTATTATATTATTGTACTTCACATTCACAATCACAATTATATCTATTCAGCTATCGTGTTCTCGATCATATCCAAAAAGGTACCCTAATACAGTAGTACTACTTATCCTTAGTATGATAGCGATAGCATAGAAAATGTATTTTTTTCAATGTTCATAATGTAATCAGAATCAGCAGTGCTTAGGTTATATAAAACATTTTGTAATACTTGTACCTAAGTATATCCAGTCAGTTTAACTTCCAACTTCCAACACATATACGAGTACTATTCTATCATAAAGTATTTAAGTATGTTAAATATAAATATAGTACATAGTAGGGTAGGGTACTAATAATATCAGTATAATGAAATGCTGGTTTTGGATTTTGGCTGGAGGAGTTTTTGACGTAGACAAAACTTTATTCTGGGGGTGGCTGAGTACTATAGATATAGACTTTACCAGTGTAGTCAGTAGTATGTATCTACATTACTACATAGTCAAGTCTGTCGTCAATACACGCTATACATGGAGATACATATTAGTAGGATACACAGAAGTAGAAGTAGTAGTACAAGTAGTAGTACAAGTACAGAAATAATTATATGGGGATAAGTGCTGGAAATTGTGGGGAATAACAGGAAAGTATAGTTAAATGCAATATAGTTAAGTATAGCATTATAGTTAGTTAGTTAAGAGTTGAGAACAAGTTTAATCTATCAAATTCAAAACCTTTGAGATAAATATAACTAGTATACTACTGATAGTACAGATAGTATGTAGTAGTAGCATTTTTATGTATGTATACGTCCTATAATTGACAAGGTTTAGCTCTAAAGACTAAAATACTATAGGTTGATAGTTGATATAGTACTCTAACTATAAGCTATGGATAATATGGGTATATTTATTTCGATAATCAACATGATTGACAGATAATTATTGAGCGTTAGTAGTATTAGTTGAAGAAAGAAAAGTAGATAAAATGTTGTAAAATGATTTTGAAATATGTTGCATTAGCTTAGCTCTGGCAGTTTGTATATTTATAAGGTTAAAGTTAGAATTCTTGACTAGGACAAAAATCTGACTGACGTCTACACTTGACTGTACCAGTATAGGACAGCTTTTTTGGGGAAATTATAGTCTCAAGTCCCTAGTCTGGCCCTGGCCTGGCCTACTGGGTATAAGGACTCATAGTCATAGTAGTAGCTTGTATACTGATATGTATGTAGGTACTTTTATTGATTTTCAAAAGTAAGTCAAGGAAAAGAGGAACATTTCGGGATCTCCAGCTTTCATCGTTTTTTATCGTCGACTCGGAGTATTCAGTATTCTGTTCGAATTTAGAAAATTGTATGGGGGAAAGTAGAGCAAATTTTACAATGGTACTTCAATAAAACTTTTCATCCTATTAGTTAAAATGATTATCAATATAAAATATATATACCTACTATCTAGTATAAGTGTTAGTACTAGTATCATACTACACCTCTATATACCTATGTATAAGATATTTATAGAAAATATTAAGAAATAAGTCAGAGAAATGGAATGTACAAAAAGTACCTATCGTACTACTCGTAGTGAGACTTTTATTTTATTAATATATGATTTGGTAGTAAAAAATATCTAAAGTAATTACGAGTTGAAGTGCATTGACTACTAAAATATTTAATGTTTAAAATATCTACTGCCTACTTTACTTTACTACGAATATTTTACAATTTATAATTGAAAACATAATTATTTTGTTCTATAAAAATTATACTGCAAACTATAAAAAAATTCAAGAATGTTTTCTTATTAGTCTAGAATAGAATATTTTAAAATGCATCAGATACTACTCGTATATACTTGTAGTATAGTATAGTACATAAGTATACTATATATTATGTACTACTATCTACTACTATGTACTAATAATATCAGTAAGTACGAATATGCAGTTTAAAATCTATACAGGTTCGTATCACCTAAATTTTAGGCATATTTTTAATTGCGTTTTTAATTAGAAACCTTTCCAGTATGGATAATGGAAATTTTCTCAAGTTGAGGAGACTTGGCTATCAAATGTATGTACAAGGAACTTATTAGTAGATGCCCATTAGTTAAGTACCTACCTTATATAAATACATATGCCTACTGCCTAATGCCTTTCCTATTATTAGATTATACTGTGGATTAGATTATAGTAAAATGCTTACCTACATATTTATATTTATAGAAATAATTGAACCAAGCATTAAATTGCATTTTTCTTGCAATTCTTCAGAATAATTTAATTTTAGTTGTCTACATTTTTAAAGTTCATTAAGGATACTTGTGCAATCAAGATTAGTGAGAAACCGATTTAGCTTGGAAAAATTCTTTTAGTTACTGATATGTATTAATAAAACCAGATTGAACTGTAATATTGGAATATTACCTAATATCTACTATAAAGTAGGCATTAGTACTCGTATAGTACTCTACCTACAAAATACAAAACCAATACTCTTCTGTATTTTTTAAGGTCCCTGTTCCTATCTATGTATTGTATTGTACTGATATTCTGTAGGTAAATAGAAAAACCTGCTTTATATGCATTTGATTTACTCAAATCAGGAATTTTCAGATTTATAAAAAATTGTAATGGAACCCTTACTAATGTTTAAGAATATTGAACAATTAGTAATTAGAATTTGGATGAGAATTTTGAGATTTTGTAAAAATATTTTCGATTCGAATCATACTTTGTATCTGTCTAGAAAATACATTTTATCTTGGTAGGTACTTTAGATAGATACTTTAAAAAATTTCGGTATTTTTATACAGATATTCTGTAATACGAGGTTAAAAAAGTTAAAAAAAAAAAGAAAGTCAACTTGAGAATGAGAATCAATCGCACGTGTCACTTTATGACTTACATATTTTCATTCGGAATGAATAGACAAAACAAATACAATTAACAATAAAAAGTTCTTGAGATTAAAAGTGTGCATACAATAAATGATAGTTAAAGGTTAAATTTTTATGAGTTTTTAGTCATTTTTTCTTATAAAATGTTCAAAGTTATGAGGTTTACCTTTATTGTCGTTTACCGATGAAATATTTGTTTATTTTTATGTGACATTTCATACGACAATGAGATTCTGAGTAAAAATACAAGTTGATAAACTATTAAAAATTTTAAGTATTATATTTATACCTTTCTGACATATGTATAGGTCATAGATATAGATATGGTAGTATTATTTTTTGGCTAACAGATATAAGAGTACCTATAAAATAATTAAAATGTACTTTTTATAACTATAATATTTATTTATGTTAGATATTTGGGTTCAGAGAACATTCCTTGTCGAATAGGATACAAATATCGCACCTACTTATATATTTATCAATATTTTCTATATTGGAGATATAATAGTATACAATCTAAATAGCTATTCAATTTTCAATTGTTTCATAAAATTATATCTTTAAAAATATGGATAATTACAGGTTATATAATATTTAATTCAAATTCAAATGTTATTTTACCAGAGATCTCATTCAAAATGCAATAATATGTAGTAAAATGGTTTAATTAATTTAGAATATATGGAACCCAAATAGGAACCCAAATATGAATATAGATTCAATATCCTTGATTGATAGGTAGTAGTTAGTAGGGCAATGGCAATGTATCGTATAGGTATAATTATGTAATGTAATGTACCGATTTATGTACATATTTTTATAAGTACCGATTGATAAATAGTAATAAATTGACCATAACATCAATACAATTTACAATACAATACATTACAGTTATTGATCGTAATGTCTTTCAATAGAACAGGAAAATTCGACTTTAAATTTGTAATCAAAATTTTAAGCAGTTGCATGCAAAATATGAAAAAATGCAATTTTTTTGGAATACATCAAAGTTTTGTTATTAAAACGTTGAATTTTTATAAAAAAAGCGTTTTCAAAATGGATAATTAATTTAACATCATAATATAATAAGTACATGATATATAATTTTTTACGATTTCTTGATTAAAAAAACTGTTTTTTGTTAAAAAAGAAAAAATTTCAAAAAATGAATGAAATAGGTACTGGTTTTTATAATTTATTGAACTTTTTTAAATCTGCATGATTGAAAGCTTATTCTTATTATTCTCAATTAACCTTTAACTTAGCTAGGCTATAAGGTATATTTGCAACATTGATTGAAGTACTGCGATTTCTGCAAAATTGTGATATGATTAGCAAAATGCGAACTTGTTATCATTAGCAATCTAGTTGGACTAAAATACAATCTAGATGATTAATGTAGTTTTAGTTAGCTAAATTAAAATTAAAATTAAAATTAAATTATCTATTTATGATATTATAATCTAAATACTCGTACTACTCCGTAGTACTTTTAAGTAATGTTGGTTATTATTTTGATAGACATTTGATAAAAATAGCAATCTATAAAAATAAAAATCCAATTTACTATTTATGCTGCCCTTTATACATACCAGTGGTTAATGTAAACCTAGTTATGACATGTATTTCATAATTAAAACTGATACTGACTGCAACAAATATACGATTGAAATTAAAAGTACATGATCAACAACTTTATCTTTCGTTCAAGTCTTGCAAATATCAAAAGCCCGATAAAAGTGGGAGAAAGTAGGATAAAACAAGATTGGCAAATTTTTTGATTTAATTTTAGAACAATCATATCGAAGATGGGTTATTTTTTTATTAGTATGAAGCAATACATTGTCCAAAGAGTTGGAAAGCTAATTCACATTGATAGACTCTATTCCCAGTTCCCAGTTGAGTCTGTCTCTCATGATCAAAATTATACATATAATTTAGATTTGTAATACAAAAATCATTGGACTTATCAGCCAAGCAGTCGCCAGTTAAAAGCCTAATTTACTAATTACATTCCAAGATAATCTTTAGAAGCTTGAAATGACAGGATCTTGATGACAATTGACCTAAAAGCTTGAATTTCTTCAGGTCATTGGATGATTGGTCAGTGAGAGCAACCTAAATCTGTCTAAAAAATAAAAAAAACAAGAGTTCAAGTTCAATAAAAATTTTAACCGAAAATTAGCAATTTTAGTCACATTGTTTGTAAAAAACGGTCTGGGTGACGATCCGACGACCCCGGTGTGGAGCAGGTAAAAGCGACTCTTTTGTAAACGATCTAGATCTATAGACAAAATGCGGACACCCTTCGCGAAGT